>PVIH01010542.1:0-74616 GCA_004025045.1 Sigmodon hispidus
ATCATTACCATCTGTACACTGCTGTTGACGTCCTGGACTACCTCACCCCCATCTGTCTGGTTCTGGGGCAGGTGACAAGCATCTTCTTCCTGGCCCCCTTCCCGACGCCTCTGGTAAGTCTTTCTTTCCTTTCCTTTAATGAAAGTTTCAGACTCTTCCACAATGGCTTCAACCGCCTCACCTTCCATTTCCCCTTCCTTTATTAAGGAAGAACACAAATTGTTATTTAAGATAAGGTTTGCCAAAATAAAAGCATATACATTTTAAACTAAAAACTCCTTGGTGAATGAATTAGGCATCCATCAACATTTGTTCAACATATACCTGCCTCTTTGATGAAAGAAAAAAAAAAAAAACCTATCACCTATATTATAAATCTTGCCAATCAAAACAAAAAATCTGAAATTGGTCAAGACTCTAGATCATACTCTCAACGAACAGAAACCTGTTGACGGTGGGTGTTAAAATATACTGCAGAAGTAAAGTTTAGTCTGAGAGAAACAATACATTGTTATTTTGGTTTCTTATAAAAATAAATTTCAAAAGAACAAATGGGAAAATTAAAACAACAACCTACAGGCAGGCCCAAGTTTTCAACCAGAGGGGATTTAGCCTCCAGAGACAGTTGGCAAGATCTAGGGATATATTTTAGTTGTTATTACCAGGGTAGGATGTCATTAATGGCATCAGGTGAAATCATATAAGACACAAGTCAATCTTCCACCACAAAAAATTGTCAGAGCTAGGTAATGTGGCACTCAACTATAAAACTATTATTTGCAGAGCTGAGGCTGGGCCACACAATGAGGCCCAATCACAAACAACAAAGAGACACTAGAGACCAGAAATTTAAAACTTACACATCTGAGGCACTTTGGTTAAAAAAAAACCAAACTTGTTCAAAAGAAGAAAGTCCAAGATAGCTATTGTACAACACACAGAAAATAGCTAATTGCTCTTACCACAATTAAGTGAGGTTAATACATATGCTAATTAGCTTAATTTAATGATTTCTCAACACATAGATATTTCAAAATGCTATATACTACAAATATATTTTCTATCAATTAAAAATTAATTAAACTGAACAGTGATGGTGCACATCTTTCATCCCAGCACTGGAGGAGGCAGAGGCAGGCAAATCCCTGAGCTGGAGGCCAGTCTGCTCTACAGAATGAGTGCCAGGATAGCCAGGGCTACAGAGAAATCCTGTCACAACAAACAAGAAACCAAACCAAACCAACAACAAACAATAATAATTTTTAAAAATCTTAAGGAGTATGGCATGGTGGTGCAGGCACATCACCGAGTTTAAGGTAGACCAACAGCTAGAAATAGTGAGACCCTGTCTCAACAAACAAACAAATATATTTTATATCTATTTATAAAGTACTAGAAGAAAGTCTGCTTGCTTTTTATGATCCTAGAGGTCAAATCTAGGGTTTTATGTCTTGCTGTTTTTACTAAATTCTCCCTTAGAAATCATACTTTGTCATACTATTTTCTATAGTTAAAGAAACGACTCAGTTGGTAACATGCCACCGAGGCCATGAGTTTGATCCCCAGCACCCACAGGGAAAGTTGGGCATGGTAGTATGTCCCAGCACTTATAATCACACTGCTGGGAGGCAGTGACAGGAGGACTCAGGGCTCACTGGCTAGTCAAACCAAATAGATAACAGACCCTATCTTGAAAATAAGGTGGAAAGCAATTGAGTGCAGGCTTGCTAGCACCCCCACACATGCTCTCTGTGTCTGCTACTGTGCAGATATTTTGTTTGTGTTCTGACAAATAAAACTTGCCTGGAGTTCAGAGGGCGGAGCTATCAACTAGTTAACCTTAGAGGCCGGGCAGTGCACACCTTTAATCTCAGCACTTGAAGAAAACAGGAAGATCAGGAGTTCAAGACCACCCTGGGCTACAAAACTGAATCAATCTGAGAGAAACAGAGCCAGATAATGATGGCTCATGCCATTAATCCCAGCACTAGAAAAGTGCAGGCAAGATCTCAACTCTGAGATTTTGTAGAGGTTAAGTCTCTGGTGGCTAGCTCCTCTCACCTTTCACCCTTGATATATGACTCTTGAGTTTTTTTTTTTTTTTTTTTTTAAACTTTATTTATTTATTTGCCTTGGTGTTTTCCTGGAACTGGAACTGCAGACAGTTGTTAGCTGCCATGTGGGTGCTGAGAATCGAACCCGGGTCCTCTGGAAGAGCAGACAGCGCTCTCAACCACTGAGCCACTTCTCCAGCCCGACTCTTGAGTTTTTATTATTAAGACTAATTAGGGTTGAGCTTCTGACTCCTCAAACCTTGTTTCAAATTCCAGCACTCAATAAAACTGAGGACCCTGTTGCATGCCTGCAAAATCAGCACTCTGGAGTTGGATTAAGATGATCAAAAGTCCAAGGCCATTTTCAACTACATAATGAGAAAGAGCCATCTGGGCTACAGGAGACCCAAATGTACCTCTTTATGTTCAGATATAGTGGCTGAGTGTCCACGCTTCCATTTTGGAAGCAGAGACTGATGTGATGATTTGTGAGTTTGAGGTCAGCCTGGACTATATAGCAAGTTTCAGGACAGTAAGTGTTACACTGGGAGACCTTGTCTTTTTTTTTTAAAAAAAAAGAAAATTATGGGCATGCAGCTTGCTGTATGAGTTTGGACATGCATATATTCAGGATACCATTACCATAATCAAAGCATTAAATATATCCAAAGTGCCTTTGTATTGCTATCATCCTCTTCCCCCGTCACTGCCCCTAGTGGTAAGAACACTTAAGTGCTATCCCTTCAGGGGCTGGTGAGATAGCTTAGTAAGTAAAGGCACTGGTTGATCTTCAAGAGGATCCAGGTTCAATTCCTATTGGAAGCTAATAATCATTTCTAACTCCAGTTCCAGGGGATCCAACTCTCTTCTAGAGTCCAAAGGCATCATGCAGATAAGTTGTGCAGAGATGCACACAAAAGTCATATACATATAAATTACTAAGATAAAAATAAAAATTTAAAAATTTAACCTAACATCTTAAAGTACACAATATTGCATTATTATTAAGTGCATGTGTTGATTTCTTTTTTGTTTTTTGTTTTTGTTTTGTTTTTAAAACTTTATTTATTTATTTGCCTTGGTGTTTGCCTGGAACTGGAACTACAGACAGTTGTTAGCTGCCATGTGGGTGCTGGGAATCGAACCTGGGTCCTCTGGAAAAGCAGACGGTGCTCTTAACCGATGAGCCATCTCTCCAGCCCCGCATGTGTTGATTTCTAAAGGTACTTATTTATTCTGAAAAAAAATTATAATTGAAATTTTATATTCATTTAGTAATAATTCCATTTCTCTCTTCCATCATATTTAATTTCTTTTAGTCTGGCCTCAAAAGTGATCCTCCGTGCCTCAGACTTTGGAGTGCTTAGAAAGCCGCTTGTTTTTGAGTCCTGGCTGGCCTCAAACTCACAGAGACCTATTGCCTCTGCCACCATGCCCATCTCCAGTTTCTGCTCTTAAGTCTTGGGAATATCTAGAGTAAAATAATGAGGCAGATGACTCAGAGGTGAAGGTACTTGCTATTAATCCTACTGACCTAAGTCTGATATCCAGGATCCATGTAGAGGACGAAGAGATAATTTGTACAAATTATCTTCTGGCTTTCACATGTACTGTGACACAGACACACACACACTAAATAAAAGTTAACTTAAAAAAATTCGCCAACACAAATAAATAAATAAATAATAAATAAATAAAGTTAAAAAAAAATAATTCAGGGGCTGGAGAGATGGCTCAGAAGTTAAGAGCACTGACTGCTCTTCCAGAGGTTCTGAGTTCAATTCCCAGCAACCACATGGTGGCTCACAACCGTCTATGATGACATCTGGTACCCTCTTCTGTATACTGTATACATAATAAATCTTTAAAAAGAATTTAAAGAGTAAAAAATAGGGATCTGGAGAGATGGTCCCCTAGTTAGGAGTACTTACTGTTTTTCCTTTAGAGTACCTGGGTTCAGTTCCCAACACCACATGGAGCTTGCAAGTGGCTGTAACTCCATTTCCAAGGTATCTGACTCCCTATTCTAACTTTTTCAAGCACCAAGCTTACAGCTAACATGCAAACATATGTGCAGGGAAAAAATTTTTCATACACATAAAATAAATCTAAAAATAAAAAACTAAGAATAAAATGAGTTTGACAACCATGTAATTCAAAGTAATACTGTGACCTAAGAAAAATCACAAGTATATGTAAAAGTTTATTGCTAGACAACAATTTAAAGTACTTTATGTTCTTTGCCTGGTCTTTTGCTACTTTATTAGAGATGTAGTTCATCAATTCTCTGTGCAGGCACTGTATCTGTGCTAGCATTCTGGGAAGTCAGTATAAAACCTAAAGAGAAGAAGCCATGACCTGGTTCAGGATGAAGAGTTCAGGATAAAATAAGGTAGGCTTGGAGAAAGGTAATGTGATCATGCTAAAAGCAAATGCTCATATAAAGTAGAATTTGGAGGGTACAAATCCCTACCTCAAAGTAAGGAAAAAGAGAGCTATGGACACACACAGCTTACTGTCAAGGCACCTGGTTAACATTTAAGAGGTCCTAAATGCAATCCTAGTACTGGCCTCCTTCCCACCCAAAGTAAAAGATGTGCTGCATAATTTTTAATACCAGTCTTGGGAGGCAGGTGGATCTCTGTAAGTTTGAGGCTAGGCTGCTCTACATATGAGTTCTAGGCCAGCCAGGCTACACAGTGAGATCGTGTCTCAAAACAATACTTTCACCAAACCAACAAAATCCCAAAACTACAGCAACAAAAAATTGTATTTTCACCTAGAAACTGTTTTCACTGTTACCTCCCTCCTTGTTCTGTTCCTTGTTTTCCTCATCTTCAGATCCAGTTCGTTCACAGGACTTTAAAGTTTCCTGAAGTTCTGAGGCCACCACTTTGCTATTATGTGTCTGCTATTAAAGCACATGACTTTGTGCTTAACAATGCCTCCAAATAGTTGGGTATGGTAATGTACACTGTAATCCTACTATTCAGGAGGAAGAGGTAGGAGGACCAGGAGTTTGAGGTCAGCCCTGGCTATATAACAACTTCAAGGCTAGCCTGAGCTATTTGAAAACTGTCATGTAACTTTTTTTTTCAACTGAAGCATTCTATCCATGATGGAGTAAGGAGTGTCAGAAAACACAGGAAGCTAAGGAACCACAGGACTCAGAAAATTCCTAAAACTTAATGGTTCAAGAAACTTAGAGAGTTATATGATTTATAAGCTTCCTCTTCAAAGTTCTAGAAGCAGTGCACAATTACTGAGGGAGAGAAACTTTTCACCAGGGCTGCCTTTAAAATTTGGGCAAGAAACTTCTATTCTGTGGTGGGCCTTTGGGTCACACAGCTGTCTGTGAGTAATCCATGCTCCTATTAAGTAATCTCAATAAAATTTTACTGAACTCGGGGGCTGGAGAGATGGCTCAGCGGTTAAGAGCACCGTCTGCTCTTCCAGAGGACCCGGGTTCGATTCCCAGCACCCACATGGCAGCTCACAACTGTCTGTAGTTCCAGTTCCAGGCAAACACCAAGGCAAATAAATAAGTAAATAAATAAAGTTTTTTTTAAAAAAAAAAAAAAAAAAATTTTACTGAACTCAAACTGAGTGGATTAATTTCTGTGGATTGTGGTTGACATCATACCTAAGGCAAATGAACATTTGTTCAAGTCACATCAGGTAACACCATACTACACACCCTGTCTCAAAAAACACAAAACAGAACTAAAGTCTATTTCCTCAAATTTAAAATAAAAGCAAAACCTTCAAGAGCAGGCCTGAAGCAATCTCGATTGATTTCACTCTCTCACTCACTCACATTCGTTATTTCATTATAGTGGTACTGAGGATTGAATCTAGGGCTGTCCACACTCTAAGCAAGAAACCTACCACGGACCTATACCCTCAGCTTAGCAACCTTATTTCTGACAAATTCAACAAAGCCCGCCATATGTGTGAAATAAAGACAAGGGTGATGAGTGAAAAAGACACTCTTAGGCAGCCAATTTGATTTGTAGTGTTGTTACCTGCTTTTATTATCCTTTCTCTGAATATCTATGAGCAAATAACACAATGTTTAAGGCAAAGATCTCTTATTAGCTGTTTCATTACAGTGGAGACAAATATAACAAAATGTTACCATAAAAGGTAGGAGTCAACGACTTTATAATTTATCTATATAAACTTTTTAAAAAAATATTTATTTTATTTTATGTGAATTGGTGTTTTGCCTGCATGTATAACTGTGTAAGGTGTCAGATCTTGGAATTACAGACAGTTGTTAGCTGCCATGTGGATGCTGGGAATTGAACTCAGGTCCTCTGGAGGAACGGTCAGTGCTCTTAACCGCTGAGCCATCTCTCCAACCCTATCTACATAAATTTAAAATGTCAAAGTACCAGTGTGCCAGGCCAGCATTTTGTAAAACCTAGTACTTCTGATTGTGAAAGATTAACCTCTAAATGTCTCAACAACAACACTAGAAGTCACGACTAGACAACTTTATATCTTTGTTGCTGAGGACTAACAATATTGAGATAAACTGGCATTTGATAGAAACACAAACTTTAAGCCTCACCCCTATCCTGCTATCAGGATCTACCACTTAACATTAAGCCGTTTCTCTTCCTTTTTTGTTTTTTATTTCACACAAGGTGTTTCTCTGTAGCTAGGCTAGCCTAATTCTGTCTCAACTTCCAAGGTACTAGAATTACCACTATGAAGGTCTTGCTGGCCTGAAACTTGCTAGGTAGACCAGGTTGGCCTGGAGCTCATAAAGCTGCACCAGCCTTTGCTTTATGAGTGCTGGGATTAAAGGTGAATGTCACCATGTCCAGCACCACCAGCTTTTTTTTTTTAATTTTAAAAAATTTTCCATATCATGTAATCTTCAAAGTTAACACAGCAAACAAGAATGATAATCCAAATGCTTGAGGTTAAAGAACAAGGAAAAGGCCCTATTTATGTTACAGAAAGCAATAGAAAAGAAAATAATTCCCATGTGGTAATGTTTAACAGTAGCCCTGTCAAGATAATCACTACATCATCCCAAATTATTTAAATGTCTCTAATAAAAACTGGATGGAGGAGTCTGTATGTAATCCTACCATTTCGTAGGTAGAGAGAAAAGATCAGGAGTTAATGGTAAGCTTTGGCTACAGTGAGTTGAGACCAGCCTAGGATACATAACATTCTCTTTCTTATAGAGAAATTTTTTTTCTTTTACAAGCTTGCCCCCTCACTGGGATTTTGAGGCATGTAATTTGAAGAACACACACAAAATCAATTGACTACTGAGAATCTGAAAACTTCAAACATTAAATATTGCATTAAGAAGTAAAACAATCTGATCTAAAAAAGGTCACTGAATTGCGCTCAGGTAGAAAAATAATCAGAATAAAAGAATATAAATTGAAAACAATTGTACTGCCAAGGGATTGAGCTGACAGTACTCAAAGGAACACAGAGGACTCATAGCCATGCACATCAGAATCTACTGAAGTCTTAAACAGCTGCTGTTTTTACAGAGAAACATTACATTAAAAGGAACAAGCAACCACTCTCTCTGACACTGCTTAGAAATCTCAGTGCACCTCCTTGAGCAGAGAATTCCTCAGTCTAGCTTTCTCTAGAAGTGAATCTCTCTGAATCAATAACTAACCCAATAGTCTGAATCAGGCCTCTCTCCCTTACTCCCTGGGGAACTTACACTCCTAGCTAGCTGCCTAGTGTTAAATGTTCTAATCCATCTCCTCCCTTCCCAACTCCTGCTTTCAAATAAATACTCAATTCCTGCTTGCTTAAATCTCTCTCCACTCATTTGTGCCCACCATATCTTCCTAGGTTTTATGATACTACTAAAAAGGAGTTTTCAGCTTTTCATTTTCCTTGACCCTATGCGTCTTTCTTCCTGTAGTTGCTTTCTGTCCTGGATCTTTTCCCTGTGTCTCTGAGAGCTCCTCCTTCAGCTTCTTGGAGCACACCAAGGTTCTGAAGCTACATCTGGCACTAGCCCTTTAAATCATCTTTCTACACTTTCAAACCGTATCTGCAATTTGTTTCAAAGCCTAAAATTTCTATACTACTACCTAGTACTTTCTAAAATCAAAGGCACTGGATAGAGAAGAAAGAAAATTTCTCAATTTATCACTAATTGAGAAAATAATTATTTAGTGAAACAGTTTTACCCAAAGTACTGCAAGTATCACTACAAAAACGATATATTGTTTAAAACGATATACTGTTTATTTGGGATTTAAAGTTTCGTTTTTCTGGTCAGTGCTGGGAATGGAATCCAGTGTGTTGTACCAGGAGGAGAGCCTGCCCTCTACCACTGAGTTAAAGTCCTATCACTAAAACACTACTCTCAGAACAGATTCCTTGTTGTATGGTAGAAAAGTGAAATAAACTAACATCTCATCAATTTCTGGATAGAAGAGGAAGGAGGAGGAGCTTTCTTCCAGAATAACCAAATAAGATCTAGACAACTGGGGGCACTCAAGTATTTTCCTGACTTCTTCACAGAGAGGATGCAAAGACCTAATTCGGAGACACCTGTCCTGTTCTCACACCGTTATAACCTCAGGCAGCCTGCCAGATCAGTCCCTCTTATCCTCTTCTCTTACGTTGTCCAAAAATGTTCCATCTTAAATATTTTACTGTATAATTTTTTGTCTGTTTTTTTTTGTATGCTCAACTCCATTTTTGTTGTTTTTAATCCTTCTCTTTCATCTTTTAGTTCAGCAGTTTGGCTTCTATTCCTTAGAATTCTATGAATTGCTGAGGACAGCAATGACTGTCAATGAAACCCAAAGGGGACTTATCTGACTTGACTACCCTATGAAATCCACTATTCTATCCTAGAATTTACTCCCAACTTAAGCCAGATCATCTGTAAAGTGGACATACATGGTAACAAAGTCTTATCCCCCTACATACCTGCTTCCACTCAGATTATTTTGGCATTATGGACTTGGCTGATACCAAAGGAAAAATAAATGAAATTTTATTTGGAGTTAATGCTTACTTAGAAAAGCTCTTATTTAGAAAAGATTAATTTTTTCTTTTCCTTTAAATTACTTTAAGAATTACTTTTATTTTCTATGTGTAGAAAATACCTGCATGTATAGGTATTTTGTCTGTGTGTATGTCTGCGCACCATGTGCTGGCAGAGGTTAGAAAGTGTCAGAAACTAGTTACAAACAGTTGTGAGCCACCATGTGAGTGGTGGAAATCAAACTCAAGTCCACTCAAAGAGCTGCCAGTGCTCTTAACCAATCCGCCATCTTTCTGGAAGTGTGTCTTTGAGGTTTCAGAAGTTCAAGCCAATGTCTACAGATCTTTCTGATGCCTGCCTCTCCAGATATAAAACTCTCAACTGCTTCTCCAGCACCATCATTATCTGCCTGAACAACAATAATGAACTAACCCTCTAATCCTGTACTCCAACCCCAATTAAATGTTTGCCTTGCAAGAGTTGCCATGATCATGATGTCTATTCACAGTAATACAACCCTAAGACATAATAACTTTATAATTTGTATTTTCTGACTTTTAAATATATTTACATCATTTATTATTTGTATTTTCTGTACATGTGCCTTCAAATTCTTTGTGGATAAAATTAGAATATAAAATTTAAAATTTCTGATAAATATATGTTAAATAAAAACTATATAGAAATATAAAGTTAAATCATTCATAACAAACTTATCAAAAGAAAGAGAAAAATTCAGGCAAAGAATGACTCTTACCAATGTTGATTCAAGAAACAAATAGATATGCAGTTCAAGGACAGCTATAAGACCCTCTCTCTCAAGAAACAAATAGCTGGGTAGTGATGGGGCATGCCTTTAATCCCAGTACTCAGAAAGCAGCAAGGCCAGACTTGTCCAAGATGACCAGGACTACATTAAGAAAAACAAAAAACAAAACAAAAAAAAGCCTGTTGTCTCAAAACCCAAATCAACACACACCACACACAAACAAACAAATGATAGCCTGAACTAAGAAACTCCAAGATAAGCTGGGTGATGGCAGTGCACATCTTTAATCTGAGCACTCAAGAAAGAGGCAGAGGCAGGCAGATCTCTGTGAATTAAGAGGACAGTCTGGTCTACAGAGTGAGTTCCAGGACAGCCAAGGCTACACAGAGAATTTCCCTCCAGGAAAAAAAGGTATCAAAAAAAAAAGTTAATAAATTAATAATTGCAATACCTATCTCAAAGACACAGAACTCAGAGCCATGAGTGGTAACATATGAACAACAATAAAAATCTCAAAAATCTCTACTTTAGATTTATGGTAGCAAATTTGGATTCTGAGGCCCAACTGAGCTACATAGAGTTCAAGTGCATACTGAGCTAAGAGCCAAATCCAGCTGTTTGACCTCAGTGGTCAAGAACATACCAAGCATACTCAAGACCCTAAGTTTGTTCTATCTCTAACATCAAAAAAGAAAAAAAGAAAATCAGACATAGATAAGCAGCTTTCAGATCTAAGAGGGACAAGGGCTTTATATTTAAAAGCAATCGCCTTAAGCTAAAAAACAAAACAAACAAAAGAGACAAAAGATAACCACTAAACTGGAACAGTTCAATAATAGTGGAACAAATGCTTAGCTAATTCAATTCCCAATACAACAAAGAACAACAACAAAAACTTGAACAAAATTAAAAAGAAAAAACCAGGGATATATGGCTAAATTGGTAGAGTATGTTTACTTAGTATGCACAATATCCTGGGTTCACTCCTCAGTACTATATAAACTGGGAATGTTGTCAAATACCTATAGTCCCAGCAACCCAAAACCAAAGCCAAGACAATCTGAAGAGATTCAAAGTCACCTTCATCTACAAAGGGAATTTGAGGGAAGCTTGGGCTAGAAATACTGTCTTAAACCAAACAAAAACCCATTTACAACTTCTCTGACAATAAATTTACTTCATTACATAAAAACAAGCAAAAAAACAGTAAAATTTGTACGAAAAAACTAAAAGCTGGGTAACTATGGGTAACTATAGATAACTATGGGGAAACCAGAAACAGTTTGCTTAAGTCTATAATCTTCCTGAAGTGTACTGTAGGCAAGGGACCAGAAGTTCAGATATGCTTCCCCATTATATCAGAGCCCCCCCCACACACACACTCAAAACTCCAAATGGTAGTAATAGCAAAGGACATAACTCAGTGGCAGAAGGCTTGCCCAGTATGCCTGGGCCCTGGATCCTACCCTGAGCACCAAATCAAACAAAAGCCTCAAACAAATGACAGATAAAGGAAAAAAAAATTGGAGCCTCATTACAGTGTGGCAATATCTTGGCTGTGGCTCTCTGAACGATTACTTTCCAATGTTTGTCATGCAGCAGTGAAACTAGTTACTGTTCATGTGAGTAAAGAGAGTATCATTTTCCAGGGGTGCTAGCACACTCCTTTAATCCCAGTACTTGGGAGGCACAGGCAGTATAATTGGGGAACAGTGATTTCTAGGACACCCAGGGCTCCACTGACAAACCCTGCCTCCAAAAAAAAACTCAAGTCCCATACCTACAAGAAAGTATCATCTAGTTTTAGGATAGCTGAGCTGTTACACAAGGAAACCATATCTTGAAAAATAAAAGAGCAAAACTACAATTAAAAAAAAAATTAGTATGTGTGTGCACCTGTGCTTGAGTGATATATGTGTCCCTCTTCCATTCAGGAGCCCTAGGAGGCCAAAAAAGGGCATTAGATCCCCTGAAACTGGAGTTACAGGCAGTGGTACTCCACTTTGTGGGTACTGAAGCTTGGTCCTCAGCAAGAGCAGTTAAGTACTTTAAATAGATGTATTTTGCTGGGGCTAGAGAGATGGCTCATCGATTAAGAACACACTGATTGTTCTTCCAGAGGACCAGGGTTCAATTCTCAGCACCCACATGACAGTTTACACTGTTTGTACTTCCAGTTCCCAGTTCAAGGCAAATAAATATGTAGATAAACATTTTTAAAAAAAGATGTATTTTGCTTCAAATAAATAAATGAGTGATCAACATTTTCAGAAACATTTCCTTTGGGGCGAATTTTTCAAAGAGGATAACAGGGAGAGGAAACAAGCTTGTACATGCTATTCTGATAATTCTGACATTACTGTAAACCCCTCAGCCAACCCCCCTTCTCTTCAGAGCGCCCACTCATACACGCATCATGCCCATCACGACATGGCAAGGATTCACACCTCCAACCCCCAAGACAGGATTTCTTTGTGTAGGGCTTTTAATTGCCAAATATTCTAATAAAAAAAAAAAAAAAACCCTTAAAGTTTCCTATAAAAATGACTTTTCTGATAAATTCCTAGGTTTCTATAGGACTTGGTGACTGATCAAATATAAAAATAAGAGGTTGAAGAGCTCTTTAAAGAAACAGGAATGCTGTACACACGTGGTGCATGTGTATACACTCAGACACATCAGGTTAAAAAAAATTTTTTTTAAAGAAACTAGCTAGGCAGTGGTGACCCATGTGTTTAATCCCAGTATTCAGGAAGCAGAAGCAGGCAGATCTCTGAGTTGGAGGCCAGCTTGGCCTACACAAAAAGTTCCAGAACAGCCAGGGCTATATAGAGAAACTCTGTCTCAAAAACCAACTAAACTAAAAACAAACACTCAAAACAAAAGACAGACTGGGGGAGGGGTGTAGCTGAGAGCCTAAAAGGTCTGATGTTCAAGGTTTGATTTCTATTATTGCAAAAACAAAACAGGTTGGGGATGTAACTTGTGTTGGTGACACAAGCATGAAGATCCAAGTTCAAGTCCCAGAACCTATGCAAAAAAGCTGGTGGAAGCATGGCCCTATTATCTTAGTACTGGGAAGGCAAAGGCAAGAAGATCTCTAGGGCCTACATGCCAGTCAATATAGTTAAACTGGTGAGCTCAAGATTCAATGAGAGACTCTTGACTCAAAAAGGCAAAAGACAAGCAACACTGATCTCTGGTCTCTACATGTACTTGTACATTTTTTATATATATATATAATTTATTTATTCTTGGGGCTGGAGAGGTGGCTCAGAGGTTAAGAGCACTCACTTTTCTTCCAGAGGTCCTGAGTTCTATTCCCAGCAACCACATGGTGGCTCACAACCATCTATAATGAGATCTGGTACTCGTTTCTGTATACTGTATACATAATAAATAAACAAATCTTTTTTAAAAATTTATTTATTCTTATTTTATATACATTGGTGTTTTGCCTGCATGTATGACTGTGTGAGGGTGTCAGATCTTGGAGTTACAGACAGTTGTGAGCTGCCATGTGGGTGCTGGGAATTGAACCAGGGTCCTCTTGCAGAACAATCCATGCTCCTAACCAGAGCCATCTCTCCAGCTCCAGTACTTGCAGATACTTATGTACAAGAATGTGTCACATGAAAAACAAAATGACCTCTGTAGCTAAAGCTTATAAATTGTTTTAGTAACTGATTACATCTTTCCAAAACAAGGCTCAAATGTTCATCATGAATGACAGAAGATAGAGGGGCCTTAGTCCCAACTACCTGACAGACAGGGGCAGAAGGGTCACTTGAGCTCAGGAGTTTGGAGGCAGCCTGGGCAACATAGATCTTTTAAAACACAAAGCTGAGTGTGATGGTTCAGCTTATACTCAATACTCAAGAAGCTGAGACAAGATCTTGAATTTGAAGCCTGACTGGGTTATATAGCAAGATTGTATCTGATACACATGTAATAGAAAAAAACCTTCATAATGGTTGATGCTTACTGAATCAAGTTCAGACTCTCTGGCTTAGCTCCCAGCTTGTACAGTTTGTTCCCATCCTTGCTATTCATTTAACCTCATCTTTCAATGCTCCCTGCTTTGAATCTCTATACCAGTGTCTGTTGTCTTGTTTTCTTCTAGCTCAAAACATTTCCTATATCAAAATCTTTAAACCTTGACCAGAGCAGATTGACTGTTTTGCTTTAACTACATCTGCATCTTCCTTCAACAAACCATTAATTCAATAGCAAAAATTATAAATGTACTGTCATATGAAATGTAAATGGTTTCTTGTACAAGGCAACTGTAGGAAAATAAAATAAAAAAAAACACACTAATTATATGCTAAGTGAAATAAAACAAATTTATTTTCTCCATTGCACTATTTATGTCTTTTTCCTCCCTCCCTCCCATTTTTAGAGACAAAGACTCACTAGGTGACCCAGGCTGGCCTTGAAATTCCTAAGCAGATCAAGTTGGCATCAAATTTGCAGTGTCATGGCCAGGTATTAATTTTTTTAACTACATAAATTTTAGTAATATATTATTATATAGAATACAGTAAATGTATCCAACTATTTCTAGAGGAAATGACCCAAATAAGCATGTCACATTCATTCATCACTGTACCATTTAGTTATTTGGAAAAAATAGTTATTGTACTTCAAATAACCTGTTACTGATAAGATATTAAAACTGGATTGAACTGGATATGTTACCATAGTCCTTTAATTTGAACACTCAGAAGACAGGAAGACTAATGAGTTCCAGGAGAGCCAGGACTACATAGAGATGTTGTGAACAAAACACAAAACCTAAATTTCATAGTATATGCCTATAATTGTACTTGAAAGGCAGATAGAAGAATTGTTGAAGAATTTAAGGTCACCCTGGTCTACACAGTGAATTCTAGGAATTCCAGGAATATATGCTCAGACCTTGTCTCAAAATAAAAAATAAGGCTTGTGTGGTGATGTGAGAAGCACTTAGAGGATGAGGCAGGAAGATCAGGAGCTTAAGACTGTGTCATGGGCTACAGAACTAGAAATCCCATCTCAAAAGCCCTACATGAACAAATAAATGTGACCAAAAATAAAAAAATGCCCAGTGACAAAGCATCTGCCTAGAATGGGGAGAGGAGTTAACAAGACAGTCTTCATATCTCTAGGAGACAAGTTAGGGTATTTAGCAATTATTTGTCACTGAAAATGGACAGTAGTATATTAAACAATAAGTTTTGGTTTTGCTTGTAAAATAGATTCCTGTAGATTGACTTGAACTTATGATCCTTCTGCCTTGGCCTCCCAACAAGTACCTCAGATTACAAGTCTATTGGTAGCAAACCATAAGCATAATATATACACTATACAGACAAAAAAAAGTGCTGAAAGATGTAATGGGACAAAGGAAAAGCTACTAAACCACATGACAATACATAGATTAATAAAATTACTTAAGTTATAAGAGCTAGTTGGTAATGAACCTGAGCCATAGGTCAAACAGTTTGTAATTAATATAAGCCTTTGTATATTATTTGGAACTAAGTGACTGTAGGACTATGGTCGGGCCAGAAACTTCTGACTACACATGTGGATGAATTTGCAGCTAGCCTGGCCTACAAAGCATGTCCCAAGCCAGCTGGGGCTACCTACCTAGTGAGATCCTGTCTCAAACAATGTGGAAGAGGCCCCAAGTAGTTAAATTGGTCTAGTGTACATTAAACATGGGGTTGGAAACCCAGCATCACATAAACTATGCAAAGTGGCTCATGCCTACAACTTCAGCAATTGGGAGACAAGAGGCAGAAAGATCAGAACTCAAGACCACCTTGGGGCTACAAGAGAATCTATTTCAAAAGAGGAGAGGAAAGAATAGTAACCCCAAGTTTCTAACAGCTTTAAAGAAAAAATTTAAAACAACAATTAATTATGAAAGTCTAACATGAAGGTCACCAGAGAAAGGTCAATAGGAACCATCACACATCAAAGAAGGCAGAAAACAAAGTAAATACTTTAGTTTGCAACTAGCTACGTAGTTTAGACTAGTCTTGAAACTTTTGGAATTTTACTGCTTCCTGGCAGCCTGGATTACATATGTGCAACCCAATTTATTTTCCAGATCTTAAAAAACAAAAAGATTTATTTTTAATCATTTGTGCGTGCATAAGTATGTGGCAGAGAGATGTACTAGGTCCCCTGGAATTGGAGTTATAGTTGTGAGCCACATGATGTGGTTCAGTATTCCTTATTTTGTTTGATTTTCAAGACACAGTTTCTCGATGAAATAGCCCTGGAAGTTCTGTAGCCTAGGCTGGCCTCCAACTCAAGAGATCTGCTTGTCTCCCATGCAACATCCCCCCACCCCTGGTACTTTGAGACAGGGTTTCACTGTATAGCTTTAGAGCCTGTCCTGGAACTTAATCTGTAGACCAGGCTGGCCTTGAACCCACAGAGATTGGCCTGCCTCTGCTTCCAGAATGCTGGGTTTTAAAGGTGTGCCACCATCACCAGGGTTTTTTCTTTTCTTTTCTTTTCTTTTCTTCTTAAAGGAGATACCCCACTGTGACCTAGGCTGCTTGTGAATCTTCTACACCAGCAAAGAGTGCTAGGATTACAAATGTGTGCTACCACACCAGTTTATAAACAAGCACGGGGCTGGAGAGATGGCTCAGAGGTTAAGAGCATTGACTGTTTTCCCAGAGGACCTGAGTTCAATTCCCAGCAACCACATGGTGGCTCACAACCATCTATAATGACATCTGGTACCCTCTTCTGTATACTGTATACATAATAAATAAATAAATATTAAAAAAAAAAAAGACAAACAGTATACAGCACCCAAAAGACAGAGGCAAGAGGATCTCCCTGAGTTTAAAAACAGTTTGGCTGGGGCTGGAGAGATGACTCAGTGGTGGTTAAGAGCACTGGGTGCTCTTCCAGAGGTCCTGAGTTCAATTCCCAGCAACCATATGGTTGCTCACAACCATCTATACTGAGATCTGGTGCCCTCTTCTGGCCTGCAGGTACACATGCAGGCAGAATGCTACATACATAATAATAATAGAAAAAAAAAAGTTTGGTCCACATATCACATTTCATGACAACTAGGGTTACAAAGTGAGTATATTAAAACAAAAACCTCAAAAAACCTTTTTTATTAAGGGATTGGAGAGTTGTCTAAAGAGTTGCTGCTCTTGGTTTACATTCCAGCAACCACAAGGCAATTTACAACCACCTATAACTCAAGTTCCAAGGAATCCAATGATCTCTTCTGTCTTCTGTGGATACTAAGTACGAATGTGATACACACACATAAACACAGATCAAAACATCCATACACATAAAATTTAAATAAATAACTAAGTAAATTGAGCCAGGAGGTGACTCATGCCTTTAATCCCAGCACTTGGGAAGCAGAGACAGGTGGCTCTCTGAGTTTGAGACCAGCCTACTCTACAGAGCTAGTCCCAGGACAGCCAGGGCTACACAGGGAAACCCTGTCTTGGAAAAAAATAAATAAAATAAACATAAAAACCAAAACCAAACAAAATGCTTAAGTAGCCAGGTCTCATGGTATACACCATATTATTAGCACTTTAGAGAAAGAGGGATCAAAACATCCTTGGTCACACAATGATATGTGAGACTCTGTCTTTTTTTTTTTTTTTTTTTTTGAGACCCTGTCTTAAGACGCTTGAAGAGGTGCTAAAAAGGGACTCAGTGGGTAAAAGCTCTTTCAGAGGACCCATGTTTAGTTCTCAACATCCACAACAGTGTTCACAACCTGCTGAACCTCTAGTTCCAGGGAACCAGGCTCAACATCTCTGGCCTCAAAATGTACTTACACTCATAAGCATATACCCACATGGAGACAGGCAGACAGACATGTGCACACACAAATTCTTTAGCTGATGCTTAAAGGTTTATTAGCTCCCTAGCAAGCTACAAAAGAAGTAGGACAGAAGCTGCAAGTAAAGCAAAAAGCACACAAGCAGCAGAGGCAGCCTCCAACTGGTAACACTGTTCACTCCCAGATAAGCTTTCTATACAGGGTTCAGTTCTTGGATTTCTCTGACAGCAAAACAGGCAAAGAACAAAATCCCTAGTAGGATAAACTGAGAAGAGAGGGTAACATGGGCTGGAGAGATGGCTCAGCCATTAAAGGCTAAATTTGTAACCAAAAATACGTTGTAAGCAACTTACATGGATAAAATAGAATTTTAAGATCTAGGCATAATGTCGTACACCTTTGATTTCAGCACTTGGGATGCAGAGGCAGGCAGAGCTGGGAATTTGAGGCCAGCCTGGTCTACACAGTGAATTCCACAACAGTCAGAGCTACGTGGTAAGACCTTGTCTCAAAAAACAAACAAAAGGGGCTGGAGAGATGGCTCAACAGTTAAGAGCACCCTCTGCTCTTCCAGAGGACCCGGGTTCGATTCCCAGCACCCACATGGCAGCTAACAACTGTCTGTGGTTCCAGTTCCAGGCAAACACCAAGGCAAATAAATAAATAAATAAAGTTTAAAAAAAAAAAAAACCAATAAAGATCTCTCTCAAAAAAAATTAATTTCATGGAGAGAAATTGCTACAGCTACAATTTCTCTTTCTTTTACATGATTTATTTGTAGTTTATGTGTATGAGTATTTTGCTTGCAGATATGTGCACTGCTTGTGTGCTTGGTGCCCACGGAGGCAAGAAGAGGATATCAGATCTCTTAGAATTGGATTTATCTACATTTGTAAGCTGCCATGTGAATGCTGGGAACAGAAACCCTGTCTTTTGTAAGAGCAGCAAGTGCTCAACTGCTGAGCCCTCTCTCCAGCCCCATAAAAGTTAGAAATCCACTTCACCCCTAACCTCATTATGGTGGTGATAGTAGTCCTGAAGAATGAACGTAGGACCCTGTACATGCTAAGCAAGTGCTTAACAGAAAGAAACCTAGTGCTAGATTGTAAAGCATATGCTAGACCTCTGGTTCATTACCTGGAACCACAAACAAAAACAAACCCACCACAAATTCACTATTGTAATCTGGCTTTAAGATAGCCCACTTATTATGCACAGAGGAAAGAAAAGGCTAACAGGGAAGTCAACATTAGTGCCTCAGCGTTACTGGGAAGCGGGTTCCTGAACAACATTCTCTACAACTCAACACTAGGATAAAGCAAACGAACACCTTGCTTTTCCTTATTTTCCTAATAGTGACTGGGCCAAGAATCACCAGAGCCTCTCTTACCCTTGAGAACCAGCTTACATTTCTGTCTTTGGAATAGCCCTACAAGCTTTCATCAGTTAGAATATTAAAGTAGACTCTGTGGTAAGCTTATCACTAATAGTTACACAAGAGGAATAAATCTCTCTCACACATATAGAGTAGGGTTTAAACAGAGCTAACAGGTATCTTTCTAGATCTGGGGGCAACCAGGAACAGTGGTCCTACACTTTGGTTTTGTAGTTGTTAGAATTACTACCTGGTGAACTTAAAAAAAAAAAAAAAATAGAGATTTTGATTCAGATGTGGTTAGGTAAAACCTTATTTCCTAAGGTCACCAGGCATGACATCACATATTTATAATCTAAGCACTCAGGGAAATGAAGATTGGCCATTCAGTCGAACTCCATTCACTGTATCTCAGAAACAACTGACTTTAGACTATAATCATATCTCACACAAAATCTATGTTCCATGATCTCAAAGTTGACCTAAAATAATATACTTTAAATATAGGTTTACTGTTTCCTAATATGATGTCTGCTGCTCCATTCCCACCACCCCCCCACATCCACTTTTGAGACAAGGCTTCATTCACACTGGTCTCAAACTCAGGAATCCTCTTGCCTCTGGAGTGCTAGGAATTAAGTATGAGCTACAATATCTGGCTTGTTTGTTTTTCAGATAAAATCTGCAAAGTTGCCAGGCATGGTGGTACTTGACTTTAATCCCAGCACCCAGGAGGCAGAAGGAGGTGAGTTAAAGAATTATATAGAGAGACCCTGTCTCAAAAAACAAACAAAAAATCTGCAAAGTTTAATCTCTATCCTTGGGTACTATCAAGACTGAAAGATAACCTTTTTAGGAGGGAAAGGCAAGCTGATAGTTTTGCAATGCATCTCAGTATGTGACCACATTGTATTACCACAAAGGCTACTAGATAGAACCAGGTATCATTTCTATAAGGTTAACATTAAGTCAGGAATCTCATCGCTTATATTCAATAACACATAATTATACCTCAGCATAATGGTAAGAATAAATAGTAACATAGTGTTCTTAACACATGATTAAGATTAAGATTGAGCTCCAATATTCTCAGTGAGTATAATTAATAGTCATAAGATAGAATATGAACAATAAAAGAATTAAAAAGAAAGATACATGTATACTATGTACTTCTCATAGAAATTTAAACAAAGAGATATTAGATACCTAAAATAACTTGTCAAACAGGTCATTTTTTAGAAATACAAAGTTTTCTGTTTAGGAGCACCAAAACAGAAGTTTCTTCGTATTGAATAGAGACTAACAATGAACATCTAGTAATGAAACCTAACCCTAAAAGTAGTAGCCAATGATATACATACAAACGAAAATCCAGGGATCTAGCCAAATGCAGAAAATATGGATACAAAATAATGTTAGAACTGGAATTAAAGATGGTGGTGAGCCACCAATGGGTGCTAGGAATCTAATCCTGGTCCTCTGCAAGAGCAGCAAGCACTGAGATATCTCTCTAGCTCCAAGACAATTTTTCTCCTCAATACTGTGAATTGAATCTGCTTCATGCACATTAGGAAAAAGTTATGCTATGTTCTCAACCCTCAAAAATCAGTATAAATTGTTAATTAAAAGACTAAGCTGGAGCTGATGAGATGGCTCAGGCGTAAAAGCATTTGCAACTAAGTTTGATGGCCTGCATTTGATTCCCAGATTTACTTGGTGGAAAGAACAGACTTCAGTACATGGAGGCTGAGGCAGAATTGTATCATTTGGTCTACAAATCCTGGGCTATACACAACCAGAATGTTTCTAACATGATGCCCATAAAAAACACTTCCTTAAGTCTGGACAGATAAGCACTGGCTTCTCTTCCAGAAGATCCAAGTTCAATTCTCAGCACCCAAACTGTAACTCTAGTTCCTGAGGATCCAACACACACACACACCCAACTCCCCCAAATGTAATTAAAAAAAAATAAATAAAAAAAATAAAATGAACTTCCAACTCCAAATTCCATTCTACTATTACACAAATATAATTATTTTACATTTCTCCCCTTGAGCAAAATGATGCTTTTGTTAGCATTAAAGGAGGTAATTTAATCTCAAACCTTACTTAGTTGTTTAGAAATCTCAAAGCCGGGGGCTGGAGAGATGGCTCAGCGGTTAAGAGCACCGCCTGCTCTTCCAGAGGACCAGGGTAAGAGCACCGCCTGCTCTTCCAGAGGACCAGGGTTCGATTCCCAGCACCCACATGGCAGCTAACAACTGTCTGTAGTTCCAGTTCCAGGCAAACACCAAGGTAAATAAATAAATAATAAATAAATAAAGTTAAAAAAAAAAAAAAGACACACTTGACTGTTGAAGCAAAATTATACCATTGGGGCTGGAGAGATGGCTCAGCAGTTAAGAGCACCCTCTGCTCTTCCAGAGGACCTGGGTTCGATTCCCAGCACCCACATGGCAGCTAACAACTGTCTGTAGTTCCAGTTCCAGGCAAAACACCAAGACAAATAAATAAATAAAGTTTAAAAAAAAAAAAACAAAAAGAAATCTCAAAGCCTTATAAAGTCTTTCCTCAGTAACTATGCAAAGAACATAGATTAACAAAAATTAATAATGACCATCACACTACAAGGCAAACATGGGCCAGCTAGACTAATTCCAATTAAAAAAAATTTTCATCACAGGTACTAGAGTCTCCAAGAACAAAATCACATCTGCTCCATATCAAAATTATAAAACTATAAAGCTGTCATTTACCATTTCACAACATCTCCCAATGATCAAAATATATAACCCAGAGGTTTCTACAGAAAAACATCATATCTGCCCGGTCAATCTCCTAGTATATGGCACTACAGTTTCATACCTACGACCTGATAATATAGCTTGTATGCTCAACTACCCAATGTGCTGTATTTCCTATGTTCAAAACCTGGGTCTAGAAAATTCTCTAGACCCAAGAGGGTGGCACTACGTTATATTATTCTTTTTCCCTCTAGTATATTACACCTCTTAAGCTTCCAAATGCTGGCTGGGATTACAGATATATGCCACCATGCCTATATTTTTACTTTTTTATTTTCCCTAGGGTGGCCTTCAACTTGTGATTCTCCTACCTATGTCTGTAGTTTGGGAACCACAGGCCTGTACCACTGGGCTTTTAACAAGCAAACAATGGAAAAGCCATTTACCTCTCCGTGGCTGCAAAATCAGTTTGAGGAAGGAAAACAGAACCCAGCTCTCCACTCCCTAGTTCCAAGTCTGTCTGCTACTGCATCGTGTTCTTTGGTTCTAGGTTTGTGGTCATTCTAAAAGAAAAGCAGAAATCATTTAATGAAACAGAAAATTCATATAAACACACAATATATAAAAAAGTAGGCTGATATGATTGGGAGGGAAAAAAACAAACAAACAATAGACTAGCTAGTTGTAATAATGAGGGACTAAATGTCAGCACCTGGGAAACAAAGGCAGGAGGATTGCAATAGTTCAAAGCCAGCCAGAGATACCAAGCAAGATCCTGTCTCAAAAACAACAAAATCCCCACCATCAGGCAATAAACTGTTCATCTATTAACTGAATCATTCAATGAATGCCTATCAAGCCAACAATATTATGTTTATTTACTTCTTAGATGTTCATGAATATACAGATTAAAAGAATGTATGATTGTTAAAACTACTCTTTATAATCACGGCACCTAAACTCAAAAGATCAAAAATTAATTCTTATAGCTGAAATAATAACCCTTTAGCAGATTAGTTTCTTTATCTTCAGTAAATAATGAATATTGCTATCAATTGCAACACAAATTGGTAAGCTTAACAGGAGATTGGGAAAAGTTTTCAAAGTCCTTCAAAAATCCTAGAACAATAATCAAATACTTGTTTTAGTGAACATTTTTCCTCCCTTAACTACCAATGAACTGCTATGCTTCAAGTAGAGATGAATCTATCTCTAGTTAAACAAACAAACAAAAGAGCCAAGCTTGGAGACCAATGGCTTTAATCCCAGCATTCTAGACTCTAGGTCAGAAGCAGGAAGATCTGAGTTTGAGCCTGGTGTACATACACAGCAAGCTCCAGGACTGCCCAAACAACTTGAGGGATTATGTTCCCACTGCCCGACCACCTCCAAAAAAAAACAAGGAAAGAGAGGAAAAAAAGAAATACTCTGAGAGTCTTTGAAGACAGTGGCATTTCGAATGTACCCATAGTTGACTGAGTTTAAGGTAAGACTATCTCAAAAACAACAAAAGGGGCAGGAGGGATGGCTCAGCAGTTAAAAGCACTTGCTTTTGCAGAGGACCCAGGTTCAGTTCCCAATTTTCTTATGTTATTAGCTCACAGCTGTCTGTAACTCTAGTTCCAGGGACTCTGAGCCCCTCTGACCTTCATGAGTACAAGGTTTGCACATGGAATACATACATGCAGGCAAAAACATCCACACACATAAAAGTTTTCAGAGAATTTGGTATACAAAGTACAACAAAGAGAAAATCTATCTCATAATTTAAGTAGCTCAATAAAATAAGCTGATATAATACTTTTAAAACTCAAGGTAAAGAGATAGAATGGCTCTTCTATTGGAAGGTAGCTAAACATACACTTATTTTGTCTAAGAAGCAATTTCATAATGAAGTCTATAATATCCAAAGGGAACAGAATTTACATCCCTGAAAATTTTAAAGTTATTCCAAAAATAAAGAGCAAGTGTATAAAAAATATATCACCACTCTTGAGGTGTATGTCAAAAGACTATGTAATGCCACATCTTTACATTCAAACACTAAACCACTGAAAAAAAATGCACAATGGTACTGGCCTGGAAGATCTGAAGATAGGAACTAGAAAGTATGTATGGTATTTCCCCTACCTCTTAGGATGGTACATGCCTGTAATTCCAACACTTGGGAGGCAGAGAAAGGATGATGGCTGTGAGTTTTAGGCGAGCTTAATCTATCCACATCATGGATTCTAGGCCAACCAGGGCTACTTATGACCTCTCTCACAATAGTTTAAAAAAAGTTTACAAAATAAAAATAAGAGATTTGTTTTTTAACAGGACGATGAATAATGCCTGAATAATGCCTAGAACCAGGAGTTAGATATGGTTGTAAGCCACTATGTGGGTAATAGGAACAGAACCTGGATTCTTGGCAAAAGCAGCAATTGCTCATAACTACTGAGCCACTTCTTTAGACTCAGAATGTTTTTTTGTTGCTGCTGTTTTGGTATTTTTGAGACAAGGTTATTATTATATAGACTAAGTTAGTTTCAACCTCATGATTCTCCTGCCTCAGCTTTCTGGGATTACAGGCATGTACCAACATGCTTGGCTTTAAGTGATCTTGAAAATAATGTGATATGACAAATCTACATATTTGAGAATAGCTATCTTCAATGCTACACATTTGCCTCTATTGTTCTTCCTAAACCTGGAAGTTTTTTAGTCTTGAATCATGATAAATCTTAGTTATCTGAAGGATCATTTTTACTAACAGTTTGAAGTCATCTGGAGCCAAGACATATAAATAGGATATAAAGCTGGACAACATTAAAAAGAGAGAGAATGCCTATAAAGTAGATGATGTGTGATGTGGGATAACTGTGATGCCAGCAGCAACCCCTAGGAGAAAAAAAGACTCAAAAGGTAATTTTCTGCCAGTAAGTAAAAGTGTGAAAGGACTCCTCCCTACAGCATTAGTCAGCCACATGTGGACTCTGCCAAGGAACTCCCAAGATAGTCATTAGTCCCAATTGGGTTCCTTTTATTCTCAATATTAAAAAAAAAAAAAAACAAAAAAAACAAAAAACAAAAAAAACCCCAAAAGCCAAACAAACAAAAATCCACATAAAACTCTTAGACCACATCTTAAGATTACCTTAAGGTTAATTTTTTGCATGTCCTAAATTTTTTTTACAAGGTTGCAGAGATCCCTAAGGAGAACTGTGCAACTACTCTTAAAAAAAAGGAGGATTTCCTTATATAGGCAAACATTCATGTAACTGTGTCACATAATCCTTAGGCTGGGCAAGATGGCTCTATGAGTACAATCTATTTCTAGGAAAGCCTGATGACTGAAGTTGAGAATCAAGTAAAAGCCCAAGGTAATCTCAGCACTCCAGAGGCAGAGACATCAAGTGAGGCCAGCCTGCTCTACAGAGTCAGTTCCAAGATAGCCAGAGTTATGAAGAAAAACCCTGACTCAAATAGAAGAGTATGTGTGTGGGGGGAATTCAAAAAGTCAGGTGCAGAGGTGGTGGGGGGGAACAGGACTTCAATCCTAGCACTTGGGAGGCAGAGACAGGAGGCTCTCTTTGAGTTTAATGCCAGCCTGGTCTATGGAGTGAGTTCCAGTACAGCCAGGACTTTAACAGAGAAAAATCCTGTTTCAAAAAACCAAAACCAACCAACCAACCAAAAATAAAAAAAAAAAAGTTGTAAATAAGTACGCCTTTTGGGTTATCTTGCATTAACTTAACCCCATTTATTTTCCTTAGAGATTTAGTAGTTTTCTTTCCATTTTAAAAATGTTTAGTGGGCTGAAGAGATGGCTCAGTGGTTAAGAGCACTGAGTGCTCTTCCAGAGTACCTGAGTTCAATTCCCAGAACTCACATAGCAGCTCACAATTGTCTGTAACTCTAGCTTCAGGGCAAAACACCACTGTTCATAAAAACAAATAAATAAATCTTTAAAAATGTTTAGCTTACAAAATAATAAATTGGACTTCATGACACTTTCAAACATATCGTTTTTTTTTTTTTAATTTATTTAACTTTATTTATGTGCATTGGTATGAAGGTGTCAGATCTCTGGAACAGGAGTTTCAGACAGTTGTGAGCTGCCATATATGGGTGCTGGGAATTGAACCTGGGTCCTCTGGGAGAAAAGCCAGTGCTCCTAACCCCTGAACCATCTCTCCAGCCCCACCTATCGTATTTTGTTAATATGTACCATTTGTTTGTTGCAGTATTATGGGACTAAACCTTGTCAGGTACTCCTGACCAATCCTAACTTTTAAATGTGTCAGGATTCAAGCTTGTAATCCTAAGCATTAGGGAGTTAGAAGGATTAAGTGGGAGGCCTACCTAAACTACGTAGTAAATTCAAGGCCAACCTAGGCAACTTAATGAGAGACTCTATCAAAAAAATATTTATATAAAAAGGGGTTATGGATACAGCTGAGGCAGAGAGCACTTGCTTAGCTTACTCAAGAGTGAAGTTCAAACTCCAGTACTACAAATACAAATTCCAACTACTTTCTGCTAAGGCAGTCTTATGTACCATGGGGTTGCCTTATAGTTGATACAAAGCTAAGGATGACCTTGGACTCCCTATCCTCCTGCCTCTACCTCCAAAATGCTGGCATATTGTGAGGGAGGGTGAGGAAAAACATTCTGGAGAGTTTAAAAAAAAGGGATGAAATGCTTAATGACTGAGAACACACCTCAACGGTAGAACACTTGTACAGCATGCACAATCACCAGGAAAAACAAAGTTGCACAGAATGTCAATGTGGCTAGTAAGGCCCAAACTAGTTTAGATAATCCTAGGTTCATTTAAGGAGGGGGATAAGATGGCAACAAAGGTTGGGCAGTGTTGAAAGAGTTACATACAATGTGGGTTGCCTCAGGGTGGTGGTAGCACAGTACTTGGAAGTCAGAGGCAAGTGGTCTATAGATCTAGTTCGAGGACAACCAGGGCTACACAGAGAAATTCTGTCTCAAAACCCAAACCGAACCAAAAAACAATAATGTGGGTTGTCAGGACCTACAAACTGAGATTGCACACAGTGAACAGCACACTTTTTTAAAATATCAAAATGTTTAAAGCAAGCCGGTCATGTCAGCGCACACTTCTAATGCCAGCACTCAGAAGACAGGCAGGTGGATCTCTGAGTATGAGGTCAGCCAGGGCTACAGAAAGAAACTGTCCGAGGTAGAGGTGGGGGAAGATATGTTTAAAGTGCCTCATAAGCTTAAATTATCTATTTTTAAAATTGTCAACTTAGACTTTCTTTTCTATTCAAGATCCTAAGCCACACATCAGCGGCTAATTGGTAACAAAATATGGGGTTGGGGGCGCACGGGGGACTCGGGACATAAAAGTAACAATCCTAGCAATTTAACAGAGGAAGGTTTGTAATGTAAAGGACTTAAAGTCAGGGAATACCTTGTTTTCCTGCCTTCAGAGGCCGTGAAATTTTAGTTTTCTTAGTTGATCTAAACTCCAAAAAAGTATTGTCTCCATGCTGATGTTTACTTAATGCTAAACTCAATACAGGAAGTCAGCTACTAAAGAGTAGTTAGTTACATTAGGCACAGACATTTATAAACCATCTGCTGCAAGTGACCCAGGATTCAATTACAACATCAACCCTCACATTTCATCGACCAGTCAAATTACCAGTCTAGTCAAGAATAAATTCATTCTGTCCTACTGGCGCTTTAGATTTGGTTGCACAATCCCAGAGGGGTTGGACTGTCTTAGCCTAGCCCTAGAGCATCAGGTCCTAAGTGGAGTTCGAAGTTTCCATCCGGACATTTGAAACTAGAAGCAAACTCCAGTGTCGCCTGCACAAACGTTTTAACCAGCCTGTGCTCCCGAATTTTGAAGTTTAACAAATCACTTGAGATCACAGTGAAATTAAGTTTCAGTCCCTTTGAGATAGATCTCTGAGCGCACGTCTGACTGCTATCATTCTAAGGGGCTCAAGAGTTGAGAACCTAGCTGGGGGGGAAAAAAAAAACTACTTGGTGCGGAAATTCGTGTCTTTTCCTCCCACCATAGGGGGCCGCACCGCTCGGGTCCCGCGCGATGCCCTGGCGTGGAGTTTGGGGGCGCAACGGGGCCCGGCGGGGGCGGCGAGCGCGCGTTCCCCCGCCCGCTCGGGTGGCGTCGAGGCGCGAGCAGCTCAGCCAGCCTAGCAGAGGGAGCTCTCGGCAGTTCAGGGGTCCCTCTGCTCGCAGCCACAGCAGCGTCGCCTGCGCCACTCGGCGGCGACGGAACCCACGAGCGGCGAGGATCGGACTCAGAGAAACTAGAGGAGCGCCCCAGCTGCTGGAGAAGCACTCAGGGCGGCCGGGTAGGTTCCGGGAGCGGGTGGACTGGCAGATGGGCAGTCCGGGGCGCGCCGCTAGGGACCCGACACCCACACGGTTCCGGGACCTGCCTACGTGCGGGCGGCAGAGGGTTCAAGACCCCCTGATCGAGGCAACGGCAAAAGCCGAGCCTCGGAGGTCCAGCCTCGGTTAGGGCCACTCGTCGCGGGAGGGGCGGAGGGCAGAGGGCGGGCCGCGGCTCCAAGATCAGCCGGGCCAAAAGCCGGCCTCGAGGGGAGAGACAAAGGAAGGAAAATGGAGTCGCCGAGCGCGCAGGCCTCTGTGGCCAGAGCCGACGGAGGCCTACCATGTTGGGAGGAGGGAGCTAGTGAGCGGGCGTGGAGGGGGTTGGCCAGGCCCTGGCGGCAGCGCCGGGCAATGGCGGCGGCCGCGCCGCAGCAGGGACGGTAGAGGGAGACAAACACCCCCCGGCGGCGGCGCTGGCGCCGGGCTGCAGCCAGCGCCGACCGGAGCGGCCCCATCGTGACACCTAGAGGCGGCCCGCGAAACCTCCTCCACCCTGGGCCCCCTTACCTTCGCGCCACACCCCCCGCGGCGCCCGCTCCGCCGCCGCTCCACCGCTCCGGCCACCTGGCGTCCCCGGCCAGCTCGGCGTGCCTGCACTGGCTACCGCTGTCGCCGCTGCCGCCAAAGAAGCAGCTCCGCGCACGGTTTAATCGCTCCACAGGCTCGGACACAAAATGGCGGCGGCGCGGTGCAGTGCGCCTGCGTCGGCGCTGCCGGGGCCGCGGGTGCTGATAAGGGAAGAGACGGGTGGGGGGGGCCGGCCGGCGGCGAGTTGAGGGCGGGGGAGGAAAGGTGAGGGGAGGGGTTGGCGCAGGGCAGCATGGGAGGCGGCCCCGGGCGCCAACTTTCAAAAGCGGGCGCGATGGCGTCACGAGATGCGCCGCGAGTCGCGGCGTCACGCCGCACGCGCCCTTCCGCGCCCTCGCCCGGTCGCGCGTGGGCTTTCCTAAGGCGGAGGCGTCCTGGTTCCCGTTGGGTGGAGCTTCCTGGGCGGAGGTTTGTGGCCTCTGGGCAGTCGGATCTCCGCCTGGTTGCTGTGATTCTTTAGCTCTCTCTCTCCCCCGAAGCCGGGAAGGGCGGGAGGACTAAGGTTAGCTGAACTAAGCGCGGGGGCTGGCCCGGGGGGTCAGGAGACTCCAAGGTTCAGCCTTACCCAGTCTCCTACGCAGCTGGCCCCAAGCTAGGTTTAGCTCTGCACCGTGGTCGGCTGCCGAGTGAGACCTGGCGAGTTCCCGCGCCCTCACACTTCTCCAACACTGTCCAGTGCTCAGCATCGAAGTCTAGAAAAGCTGTCTTTGCTCAGTGACTTTGGTGATCTAGAAAAGGGCCTTATAAAACCACGTGTGAGATTAAGAGGACCAGGACAGGGCCTCCTCGGTGTTTCGTGGCCACTAAAGTCCGGAGAGACAACAAACCATAGCAGTCTTTAACTGTATTTGACATCGTGAAATTCTGTATTTTAAAGACGTTAATTCTGTTAGGTTCCCAGATGAAGTTTTTTTCTCACCCCTTCATTCTTCCCTGGAGGCCCCTGGGGACCCTTTCTAACCAGTAGTAAACTTGACAAAGGCCCTATTAGATGTTTTAGTGATCCCCTCTCCCCCAAGACCGTGGAATGTGACTTAAGACTGTATATTCTCAACCCTTTTGCTTTAGCTACGTGAATAACAGATGCACCCAGCATCAAGAGAGCTGCTTCTGCTCTAATCGTATATTTGTGCTGTGCTGTGAGAATGCTGGCCCATTATCAATAGATACTATTATTTTCGCAAAAGAATTAGAAAGTTGATTTTCGAAGTATGTCAAATGCAGATGTTTAAATGTCAGCAGCTAAATAAAATGTTTTTAAACTATATCAGCCAATTGAACCACTGTTGTGGAGCTGTCAGTTTATGACCCTTGACAGAAGAAAGTAAAAAGGGAAACTCCAAGACTAACTCCTGGGGAGCTCCCATATTAGAGAGAGAGTAATAGAGAAGGAAGCAGACAGAAAGTCAAGTTTACAGTGTTGAATTGTAGAATGCAAAGCCAGAGGTGTGAGACATACACATACATATATATATATACATATACATACATACATATATATATATATATATATCCAGATCATCTTGGGAATAATTTACAGTAATAACTTCTAAGGCTTTAGTGTGGAAAAATATAAGGCAGCATCTTTGAATATTTACTATTGTATGATCTCTGAGGTATCAGAAACCAGGAATAAGGCCCAAGTAACCTTAGGACTGCTTTCTGAAAAAAGGAACCTATGTGCTGTTCTGTCAGCTGAAAACACATAGGAGGGAACAAAAGGATGTTTTATTCTAGGAAATCCTGATGTGTCTGCCTTTGTGTAATTTTCAAAGAGTAAAGAGAGGAAAACCAAAGACTAAGGCATGTCGGGCTAGAAAGAGACAGGAGAGGGAAAAGTACTGTGCCATACAGTTAGGACAATAAGACCAGGGCCTGGGGATACGACTCGGTGGAGTACCTAGCATGTTTGTGGCCCTGGGTTTGATCCCCAACACTGAAAAATAAAGGCAGATTTGTTGCCTGAAGTAATACCTGAGGCTACCCTGTGCTGAGGATTTATAAGGAAGCTGATTGTTGGGTTTTGTATTTATTTACTCGGGTGGGCATGCTCATGCCCATGTCTCATGTGTGAAGGGCAAAGAACAACCTGCAGAAGAAAGTTCTCCCCTTTGACCTTGTGGGTCCTGGGGATGGAATCCAAGTTATCAGGCTTGGCAGCAAGAGGCTTTCCAGCTGAGCCATCTTACTAGCCCCTGTATTTTATTTTTATGTATAATTGGGGTGTGTGTGTGTGTGTGTGTGTCTTATTTTGTTTTGAGACAGGGTCTTGCTGTTGCTGTATAGCCTTGGCTAGCTTTGTACCCACATTGTAGCCCAAGGTGGCCTCAAAATTTCATTTATAGTAGTCTGTCCGTCTTGTCCTGTCCCGTTTTGTCCTCACCTCCCTTCTATCCTACTGGGATTACAGGCATGAACCACCGCTATTCCTGGCTTATAAAGGACAATTTTTGAATATCCTAGAATGTGATATAGACTGAATTGTGTGTGTGTGTATGTGTGTGTGTGTGTGTAATATGGTTAGGGCTCTCACTTAGGAAAAATAGGTTACTTTTTTTTTTTTTTTAAATCATAAGAGTTCCAGAGAGATTTATTTGTTACTTCAGAATATGAGGGTATAGCTAGAAAAATGCCCCTTACTCTTGAAAAGCTTTTATTATCTTTTGTTTGTTTTGTATGAGGTGTATGCATGTTCATGCATGCCAAGGTGCCCCTGTGGAAATCAGAGGATAACTTGCAGGAGTTGGTTCTCTTCTTTATATGGGTCCCAGGAATGAAACTTGGGTTGTCAGGCATGGTCTCCACACTCTTATCTGTTAAGTCATCCTACTACCACCGCACCACACACCACACACACACACACACACCACACACACATATACATACACACACTATTTTTTGAGAATGTAAGGAAAGGTCCTTCCCATGGACTTTCACTTAGGTTTGTAGTCTATGGGGAGTGGTCAGTGCATTTTAGCATATGGCTGCTCAGTTTACCATATGGCTTTGGTAAAGTCACCGTATTCTAGAATCTGTCCCTCAGCCTCTTTGGTGTGGGCAGATTTCCAGGGTAATGTCACATTCTTAGGGCTGAGTGTCGGGGAACTTGACAGATAAGCAAAGTGCTGTTTTTTGCTAACTGGCAGTTAGACTAGTATGCTGGCCAAGATGTGTTGTTGTAACTTGGTGGTAGAATACTTTATCTAGAATGTGTGAGACTTTGGGGTCAATCTGTAGTAAGACCTAAAAAAAGTCATATTGTAGCCAAGTATAGTGGTACATACCTGCAATCCCAGCATTTGAGAGGCTGAGGCAGAAGGATCATGAATTGGAGGCCATTTGGGGCTATATAGAAAGACCTTGTCAAAAAAAAAAAAAAAAAAAAAAAAAAAAAGAGGAGGAGGAGGAGGAAGAGGGGAAAGTTACATTGTTTGCTCGGTAGGAGAGTGGCCAAATTACTAAACTGCTGCTGCTGCTGCTTCCTCCTCCTCCTCCATCTTTTTTTGAGACAGGGTTTTTCTGTGTAGTCCTGGAACTCACTCTGTAGACCAGGCTGTCTAAAGAACTTTTGATAAACAGACCAAGATGCTAGACATTAGCTATATAATTAAATATTTAATATCACCCTGTCTGGATATGGGAGTCAGATTGTCTTAATGTCCTAATGAGGGTTTCTATTACTGTGATAAAACACCATGATCAAAAACCAACTTGAGGAGGAAAGGATTTTTGTACCTTACACTTCAATGTTACAGTCTGTTCTTCGATAGGAAATCAAGGCAGGAATCTGGAGGCCAGAACTGAAGCAGAAGCCAGAAGCATTTAGGCTTGCTTTTAAAAAGGGGTGGGGGGGGGCTCACTCAGACTATTTTCTTATACCATCCAGTACTCCCTGTCCAGGAGTGACTCCACCCACCGTGAACTGGGGCCTCCCACATCAGTCATGAATCAAGAAAATGTACCTCAAGCTTGCCTATAGGTCAATCTGATGGGGGCATTTTCTCAATCGAAGTTTTCTCTTCAATGACTTTAACTTGTACCAAACTGACAAAAGACAACAAACCCTAACCATGTGGTCGTGTGCAGATGTGAATTAAAGGCATCCCTTTAATCTCAGCACTCCGGAGGCGGCGGAGGCAGGCAGGTCTTTGTCCAAGACAGCTAGCTAGGACTGTTGCAAAAGAAACCCTGCCTCCAAAACCAAAACCAAAGGGGTGGGGGCTGGACGGGACTAACAAGGACACTTGGACCCAGGTCTTGTGTTGACGTTTTATTTTTATTTTTTTTAAAACTTTTATTATTTTATTTGCCTGGAACTGGAACTACAGACAGTTGTGAGCTGCCATGTGGGTGCTGGGAATTGAACCATGGTCCTGTGGAAGAATAGTCAGTTCTCTTAATCCCAGAGTCATCTCTCCAGCCCCTGGACTCAGGTCTTGTGTTGAACATTTATTTATTTGAGGGGAGAGGCACTTGTGTGCCATGGACATCAGAGGACAACTTGTGGAAGTCAGTTCTTTAAGCCGGGTTCTGAGGATTGCACTCAGGTCAGAGACTTGGTGGCCAGAGCCTTTCCTAACCAGTGATCTGCCTTGTGCACCCTTGTGTTGATTTCTTAGTGGCTGTGTGCCCTCAGGTGAATGAATAGCAGCTATCTACAGATTTCTCCTCTATAAGACTGATAATTGTATTGACATAGCAATAAAAATCTTGAAAAGTAAAGCTTCTGATACAGTTACCAGATATTATACAATTAATGTAATTGTCAAGCTTTCTGTTATTTACCCTTAGCCACAACTCTCCCTTCCAAACAACTCGATCTTCCTAAAGGCATCAATAAAATCAGCTCTATTTCTAAGTAGGTTTTTTTGGTGGCCTTAGAGCCACTTCTTTCTGGGAAAGACATACTTTCTGCAAGAATTCTCAAAAAGATTCTTTTGTTTTGCTTTTGGAAATAGGGTCAATCTAGGTAGACCAGACCAGGCTGGCCTTAAACTCCCGCCCGCCCGCATGTGATTCTACTTCTAAGATCCTTCATGGCTTCTTTTTTTTGTTTCATGTCTGACTTGAAGGAACTGTGAAAATTTTGTTTCATTTATATATTTTTAAACCCTTGACACCAGAAAGCCAACAAGTGAAAGGGCAGTGTTAGCGATAGACGAGTGTCTTTACTTTGGTATAGGGCCTAAGGGAACACATGAATTCTTGTGCTGTGTTTGTCCCGACTGAGAACACATGGATATGACGTGGTCCATTCAGTTATCAGCTGCTCTCTCATATTCACTCCCCCCCCATCTCCCCCTTGCCCCTCCCCTTTAACTGACCAGGGCCTGTACACACTAGGATGCTAAAGTAGCCCAGTACCGGGGCCTACACCTCCAGCTCCAGTTAAGCAAGTCTTTTGAGTACCTGTACCCTTACAGCTTCCTATTTTGAGCACTGGATTCAAGAAGTGCTTCCTGCCTTTGAACTTAAAAGTTTAAAATGTAAAAATTGCAACAACTGGGCCTGGAGACAAGGTTTAGCAATTAGTAGCACCTGCTGTTCATTCAAAGAACCTAGGTTGGTTCCCAGCACCCACATGGTAGATCACAACTATCTTTAACTTCAGGGCCAGGGGAGCGGACACCCTTTTCTGGCCTATGAGAACACCAGGAATTCATGTAGTTGCCATGCATACATGTAGGCAAATACTCATAAAATGAAAATCTTTTAAAAAGCAAGAAATGGATTCACAGAAAAAAACAGTGTAGGGGCTAGAGAGATGGCTCAGAGGTTAAGAGCACTGACTGCTCTTCCAGAGGACCTGAATTCAATTCCCAGCAACCACATGGTGGCTCACAACCATCTGTCATGAGATCTGGTGCCCTCTTCTGTATACTGTATACATAATAAATAAATATTAAAAAAAAAAGAAGAAGAAGAAAAACAGTATAAAGAAAAGAATGGTCTCTAGTAGTATCTGACTTCAGCTGGGTCTAAAGTGCTTCAAAAGCATTACTAGGTTGGGCAGAGGTGTGTAAGGCGAAGAGCATAAGGGTAAAAGTATGTGAGTGTGTAAGGACAGTGGGTCAGCCCATACCACTGGGCTAGGAGTAGTTGTGATACTGAATCTCATAAAACATTTGGGAAGTTTTCAGTGTCTATCCACATCAGCTGCCAAACCAACTACTTCTAATATTTACAGACTTCCAGATCATCTCCTTCCCAGACCCCAAGAATTTTTTCTTATGAGTATCTTCTTTCTTTGGACCCCTGTAAAAGCTGTATCTGTTTTCTACCTCCCAGTTCAAATAGCTGCTCTTTCAAGTACCTACATCCCATGCTTGGAAAGTAGGTTAATTTTGTTTTTTGCTGTTTGCATTTTCCAAGCATTGATTTATTAGCTTTCTGTAACGCATCATATCCTTTTACAAAATACCTTTGTGACTGCCTTTCCAAAAGTGCTGGGATTGCAGATGTACCTCACCATGCCTAACCTTGTTTTATCTTAAATTCGAGTAGTGGTGTACACCTATACTTCCAGCACTCAGGAGGCTCAGGCAGGCAGATTGTGGATTTGAGACCAATTTGGCCAATATAGTGAGTTCTAGGACAGGCTTGGGATCTTGGTTCAAAAGAAACAAAAAAGAAAAAGTTACTTATTTAAACCCATAATGAGACTCATGTCTTTTAGCCACACTTTTCTCTGTTTATGTTCTCTTACTGACTGGCTGGGGCTCCTCCCTCCCTCCCTCCCTCCCTTAGACCTCAGGTAACATTTCCTACATCTTTTTTTTTTTTTTTTTTTTTTTTTTTTTTTTTTTTTTTTTTTTTTTTTTTTTTTTTTTTTTTTTTTTTTTTTTTTTTTTTCCTTCAGAGTTTCTCTGTGTAACAGTCCTGCCTGCTGTTCTTTGTAGATCAGGCTGGTCTTGAACTTCCAGAGATCTACTTGCCTCTGCCTTCTAATTCTCCAGGATTAAAGGCCTGTGTCAGCACCACCTGGCTTTCATCATCTTCTTTTTCTTATTTCTTTCCCCTTTCTTTATTAGGGATTGAACCTTTGGCCTTGGACACACTAGGTAGATGCTTTACCACTGAGCTATATCCCCAGTTCTTTTTGACTTTTTAGTTTAAGGCAAAATTTTACTAAATTGCTGGCCTTAAATTAACTCTAACTTAGGCTGATCTTAAAGTTGTCAGGCTCTGGAGTAACTAAGATCATAAGCCTCTTGTTCCCAGCCCCAATTTCAGATAACATCCTTTCCTCTCGTCTTCCTTGCCCCCCTGTCCTTCCTTTCCAGTCCTCCTTTCCTTCTTGGTCTTGCCATGTTAACCCACCTCATTTTGAAATTCTTGGCTCAAATTATTCCTTTATCTCAGCCTTCTGAGTGCTAGAATTACAGGTGTGTACTACAGCATCTAGCTCAACACTTCTGCTTCTGTTGTAGTCCTCTGGAGATGATGCTGTGGCTCCAAGGCTAACTAGAAGAAGGAATGAGATGCTTCTTCAGGAATTAAGCACAGAACCTTGTGCATGTTAAGCATGTGCTCTTTCACTGAACACTGAACTCTCATTTTCTTTCTTTTTTTTTTAAGGTTTATTTATTTATGATGTATACAGTATTATGTCTGCTTGCATGCTAGAAGAGGGCACCAAATCTCAATACAGATGGTTGTGAGCCACCATGTGGTTGCTAGGAATTGAACTTAGGACCTCTGGAAGGGTAGTCAGTGTTCTTAACCACTGAGCCATTTCTCTGGCACAACTCTCATTTTCTTAATCCCACATGATTTGTTTGGGAGGGACAAAAGGATATCTGACCCCAAGAGAAGCTGGTTATTAGTGCTTCCAGTCAAAGGAAGCACCGTAGTCAGACTCATCAGACTTGAACAGAAAGCACCTTTAACCTCTTAGCTGTATCAGAATGGCTTTTCATGATGGAAATTTCAGGCAGCTTTGGCAGACAGATAGCAGAAGTGTTTGGAGCTATGATTTGTTAGTCAATAAGTATGTCTTGAATAACTGAACCCAGCTTCGTGTTCTAGACGGGTGATGTTCTAGAAAAATGATACTCCTGAGGGAGGTGCTGAATTTTAAGGCTTTAAAAAAAAAAATTGTTTTTATCTTATGTGAATTGGTGTTTTGCCTGCATGTATAACAGTGTAAAGGTGTCAGATGTTAGACTTACAGACAGTTGTTAGCTGCCATGTGGATGTTGGGAATCGAACTCAAATCCTCCAGAAGAACAGTCAGTGCTCTTAACTGCTGAGCCATCTCTCCAGTCCCTTAAGGCTTCTTATACATTAAATATGTGGTACTTTTATCCTCAAAATGTTTAGAAGTTGTATTTGAAATACAGTAAGACATAAGTTGGGAAATTGGATATAGGGAGCCCAGAGGTAATAGAGATATACATCAAAAGGCATTTGTTGTTGTTATGTTGTTATGTTTAGAAACAGGATCTCATAGTGTAGCCCAGCCTGGCCTGGGACTCTTCTGCCTCAGCCTCTCAAGTGCTAGGATTACATGAATGAACTATTCCTATTGGCCTTTGAAGATATTTCTTTAAAAATAAATAAGCCAGGTGATGGTGTTTGCCTTTTATCCCAACACTCAGGAGGCAGAGGCAGGTGGATCTTTGTGAGTTCAAGGCCAGCCTGGTTTACAGAGCTAGTTCCAGGACAGCCAGGACTACACAAGCATCCCTGTCTTGAAAAACCAAAATAAACATACATATTACATATTATATATTATAAATATACATATATATGGTGTGTGCATATATATATTATATATTTATGTATGTGCCTGCATCTGTGCCTGAGGTGTGGAGTTAAGAGGGTAATTTGCAGGAGCAAGGTTTTCAGCCTACTATGTGTATTACAGGGATCCAATTCATACTGCTAGGCTTGTGTAGCACATGCTTTTACTCCCTAAGTCTTCTCAAGAGCCCTAAAAGACATTCCTTGACCATTTTCTATGTATCTATCTGCCTTTGAATACTAGAGGCAATGGAGATATATAGCTGGCCATGGTAGTGTATACCTACCATGTATAGTCCTAGCATTCAGGAAGTGGAAGCAGGAAGATTGTGAGTTTAAGACAAACAAAAGCAAGGAAATGCAGGATCATCACATAGTAATTGCCAGGCTTCACACTAGACTCACTGAATTAACCTTCAGAGAAGTTCTCAGACAGCTCTGAGAATCAGATAAGTTGGAAAGACATAATCTGGTTCCATTTATGAAAAATATACAAGATAAACAAATCTATAGGGGCAAAAAATAAATTTCTAATTGCCTAGGCCTGTGTGTGTGTGAGGTGGAAGTGTGTTGGGGCCCTGGGGATGATAGCTAAAAGGGAATTCTTTTACAAGTATGTAAAAATACTCTAAAATTATAGTCCTTGGTATAAAACTTTGGATGTATCCAAAGCCCCATTGGGTTAGATGTATTGCACTAATTCTAGTTGGCATTTAATAAAAACCCAGAGCCAGATATTGGGGAAAAGCTGGAATATCAGAGAGAGGAAACAGACCACAGTCAATTCTCACCCAGCCAACTTCTGAGGTGAACAGGGTAAAAGCTATCTTCAAGAGTCCTCTGCCTGGCTAGTCACTCCTTCAGAATGCCTGAATGTCTGCCTATGCCTGCCTTAAATATCTTCTCTACCCAGTTGTTTCACTTCTGGGTTCAACTCTGCATCATAATCCTAGAGTTAGGATTAAAGATGTGAGCTACTACTGTGTGGTTGTTTGGTCTTGAAGTACAGAAAGATCTCTCCTGAGTGATGGAATTAAAGGCGTGAATTACACTCTCTGACCCTCCTGGCTTGACTGTGGATGATTCTGTTCTCAGATATTCCAGGCTGATTTTATTGAATATAAAATATATCACACATAGATGCTTTATTACAGTTCTGGGGATTGAACCAAGGTTCTTGCTCATGTTAGGCAAACACTGTATTACTGAGCTATATTCTAAGTTCGCACACTTTTTAAACTTTATTTTGACACCTGGTCTTGCTGAGTTGTCTGGGGTAGCCTCCTTGAGCTCGATTTATAGCTCAAGCAGTGTTTGAGCCACCATGTGGGTGCTGGGAATTGAACTCAGGACCTGTGGAAGAACAGCCAGTGCTCTTAACCGCTGAGCCATCTCTCTAGCCCCTCAGTCTTTGAATTTGCAGTTTGTGCCTCAACCCCCAAGTAGCTGGCTTAGATGCTTACACTATCAGACCTAATTTGAATCGTATATTTTGTTTTTAATTTTTTTTAAATGATGTGAGACAGGGTCTCACTACATAACTCCGACTATCCTAGAACTCATTATGTAGACTGTGCTTGAATTTATAGAGATCTTCCTGCTTTGCCTCCAGAGTGCTGAAATTAAAGGTTTGTGCCACTACTCCCAGTTTAAGAAAGAAAGAAAAAACTTTTTGTTTTGTGACAGAATTTCAAGTAGTCTAGGTTGGCCTCAATTTTACCATGTAGCTGAGAATGACCTTAAACTCCTGATCCTTACAGGCTTGCACCACCATGTCCAGCAAATTGTACACTTTAAGTGGTTGAACCACACAGTATGGGAGCTACTAATTAAGTATTGTTTAAAGGGAAAGGGAGGTACTCAGCAGTGGTGGCTTATGCCTTTAGTCCCAACACTTGAGAGGCAGAGGTAGGCAGATCCCTGAGTTCAAGGCTAGCCTGGGCTACAGAGTGAGACCCTGTCTCAAAAAACAAGACTAAAAGAACTTACAAAGTTTTACTGGAAAGGACCCATTAGACTCCTGTGGGCCATCCTCAGACTTTGTGGTGCCAGTTGCTTAGTAGAATTGCCAGGGTAACTATGCATACACAAGAGTAATTGCAATTGCATGTGATTAATACATTGGAATGGTAACACAGGCCAGCTAGGCCTCAAAATCACTGTGTTGCCCAACCCCAGTGAAGGTACAACACTTACATATGTAATGTCTAAGTTGAATGTTTTTAGGGGGGTTGGCTTGAGCAAAGCTAGGTAGAAGTGAAAACAATGGACCACAGGAGGAGTGGTGCCAGACTCAGGTGTAGGCAACCCTGCATATAGCTCAATAAAGCTCCAGAGCAGAGGGAGCAGTTACAGCAGAAGTCAGAATCCAGACTGGAATAGACTCAAAGGGCTTCGAGAACGAGGTGGACTGGGGTTTTCCATAAAGGAAAGAATGCCTGTAGAGGTAGATTTGAGGTTTAGAAATTATTCTGCATCATGGAGAATAAGTTCAAGAGGAACAAAGAGTAGACTTTGAGGTGCTGAGTTTGAAATACTTTGGATGTTCAAAAGGAAGTATCCAGTCTGGAGTTGGATTCACAATGGTCTAGAAATAAAAACAGAATGACTGACAGACATTAGCTTCAGAATGTAGACGGAAGCCATGTATTTAAAGAGAACAGAACTCTTTGGAGTGCTGTTTAAGGGTGCCTGAGGAGGAGGAAGAGGTCAGAGAAGTTAGCTAGAAACATAGGTAGTTGTTGGTTGTAACACAGCAGCTGCTTATTCAGCTGTTCTATGTCAGCATTTACTGTACGTTCATGTGTCTGGGATGTATCACAAGTTAAGAGGCAACTGGGCCTTGAATTACAGCATCAACTTTAGACTAATGACTGTCACTGCAGATCCTTAGCCTTATTTTCTAAATGATATGTTGTGCTTCCTTAACTTTTAGAGGAGGAGCTGGAGTCTTTCCAGTCTTACCTTCTCATATTATCCAGGTCCAGAAAACCCTAGCCCAGCATCCAAGCTAAGAGCCTTTGGGGGTAAGGGGTGGGGGATTTTTGAGACAGAATTTCTCTGTTTAACTGCCCTGAATGTCCTGGAACCAAGGCTGATCTCAAATTTACAGAGATCCACCTGCTCCTGCTTCCTGAGTGCTGGGATTAAAAGCATGTACCACCACTGCCCTTTTTTTGTTTGTTTTTAAGATTTATGTGTATGAGGTTTTGCTTGCATGTATGCATGTCCCTATAGATGTTTGTGAACCACTATGTGGATGATGGGAACTCAGCCTAGGTCCTCTGCAAGAACTTAAGTGTCCTTAACTGCTGAGCCTCATCTCCAGCCACCCCAAGAGCCTCTTATCCTGGGGGAATGGGTGGCCTGAATAGTACACTTCTTTCTGAGGGAATGGAGGGAAAGCAGAGAACATCTCATGTGCGGGTATCCAGCAAATTGTACCCACATACCAGGCTCAGAAATGTACAAGGAAGGCACCCCCGCTCTGTGGGGGAGACAAAGAAGCAGTCCTCTTCCCATGTGCCAGCCCATCTGCTTCTTTGCCTTCATAAACATGCTTTTCTTCTTTTTGGTTCACTGCAGCTTTGAATACATGAGAGAGAAGAGTGAGAAACAAGAAGAGAAGGTAAGACTGGAAGAGGGCAAGAGGAAAGGAGGGGAATGGAAGGGAACTCCTGCAGCCACCAACTCAATAAATTACACCCCGAACCACCTCAGCCTGGCCCTTTTTTGCAGTGGGCATATGTCAATTTCCTCTGTACAGAGTTCTGAAGATGGTGAACAAGACATGGCTGTGGCCTAGATGGTCTTAAATGATGAGACCCATCAGCATGCTGTAGGCTTTGGAAGCCCATTTCCATTTGCCTCCTCTAGTCACACACTTTTCTTGCCCTGATACCTGTGATTCTTGATAATATCACCAATTTCCTCCCCTCTACCTGGGGTAGCAGGCTCCCCCAACTGTCCTGAATCTGAGCCAGAAAAACAATGTCTCCCCAGCCTACAGGAGGCCAAGTAGGAAGTAAAAGAGCTCTGGGGCAGTTGCCCTGTGTGTGTCTCCCACCATCTGACAGAACAAGACCTGCTGTTGGGCTAAGAGACCAGCCAGCCTGACTTCAGGTTGTGAATTGAGAGGAGAGGGTAAGTGGTTGTCCTGTGGTTGATCCATGCTTCTTCAGCCCAGGAGTCTTGAAGGGCAAAGGCCCAAGGGTCTTTCCCTGGCCTTGATAGCTCTTCACCTCACTGTGCTGGGAGTGCTCTGATTCTTCCTCCTATCTACCTTGTTCTCACCCTGTCTCAGGACAGAAGCCTGGGGTCTGGCCTTAGGACCCTCCTTGTAGAAGACAGAAGGGTCCTCCTATTCTTTCTTTTGGAGAACAGGGATATTCAGAGCTGACTTCTGACTGGAATAATGACACTTCCCCTTCCTGTGTTTCTTGCCAGGCACTGTCCTATGGTTTGTGTTATGAGGTTGTTGTGACCCAGCCACTGCCTTAACTTTCCTAAACGCTGCTAAGCCAAGTTTGACCCCACCCTTTCCCACCATGCTGAACTGCCTGCCCTACCAGTGGACCTTCTCTGTGGCTTCAGTTCTACTGAAGGGGTTCTACTGGGGGTTCTGGGACTGCTTCCAGACTCTGACCAGCTATGGGCAGTGCTGTGGTCTGTTACCTCATTGTTTTATCTACTCCATTTACCTCAACTGACCAACCAAAAAGCTGAACTGCCTTATCCTACTAAGCTATGCCAGTGTGTAAGGGCTGCCTGTCTGCCCTACCCCCACCAGGCTACAGTAAACGGCCAGCATCCACTCACAGGTGTTTCCTGTTGCCGTTTCTTTTGCTCTGCATGACCTCCCCAGCAGGTGGTGAAGGCCCAGGCAAAAACCTCTTCCTAGGCAGTTCTAAAACACTGGCGTAAGGCTCCCCAGGGATCTGGGTCACCCCTACCCCCACCACATCTAGGCAACTGTTGACACCTAATTGGCTCTTCCTGAGTGCGCCCCATCTTCCCATGACAGTTTTGTGCCCAGTGTCATACTACTGTGCTATATCACCATGGGTATTGGGACACTAGAGTGGGCTCAAGCTGGGGAGACCTTAGGCATGTCCAGTCTCTAGGCAGTAAATTCTGATAAGAGGGGAGAGGGTCCATTTCTCTAGCCATGAGTGTGGAAATCCCTTGGGACCTTCTCAGCAAAGGCCTGCCATCCTGAAATCCCACCCCACCCCGAAGTCCCTCTCAAAGGTCTCCTAACCTAGGTTAACAAACTCCTGTGGGGCTGGAGAGGTGGCTCAGCGGTTAAGAGCACTGACTGTTCTTCCAGAGGACCTGAGTTTGATTTCCAACAACCACATGGCAGCTAACAACTGTCTGTAATTCCAAGATCTGACACCCTTACACAGTTATAATGCAGGCAAAACACCAGTTCACATAAAATAAGAATAAAAAAATATTAAAACCAAACAAACTCCCGTGTTGGAATCAGGGAAATCCTCTCTTGGGAGTCCTTCTTCCTCAACACAGGTCTAGTGGTTGTTGGGGGCCAGAGTTCACAAGGTGGCTCAGGGAGGGAAGGACCTTGCTGTCTTGGTTCACAGGGCAGCCACCCTGGGTCTCCTGTCTCCCAGGCTCCAGCTCCTCCCCTAAGCAAGGACTCACACCTCTCCCCACAGCCTGAAGTTGCTTCTGAGTTCCCCTGTAGGTAGGACGCTGTCTAGCCAGAGCACTTACAGAGCCTACCACCCACTGGTGTAGCTCTGCTGCCCCCTGCTGGCAACAGCTCAGGCACTCCGGGCTGGCTTTTCTTACTGGCCTTCCAGGGGCCAGCTGCTTAGATCCATTCAGGGGCTGCAGGCTCAGCCTGTTCAGCTCCCTTCCCTTCTGTGTCTCTTCTCCAAACACAACCCTGGGCTCTGGGCTTTCTTCCATCAACATTTCCAGGGCAAATGCACACGATGTCACTCTTGGAGTGCGGGCACAACAGTGCCAGGAACAGCACACCAGCAAGTGCTGGAGCAGAGGGTCAGGAATGCAGCGAGCCATGTAGGAAACACAGTTTGCATTTTTATTTTCTGTAAAACTCTGTAAATAAAATACAAAACCAAGGGATGTGGTGAGGCAGAGCACGATATGGCTAGCCCCTGACACTATTTGTGGCAAAGGGTATGCAGAACCAAGGCTGGGAGGCACTTCATTTCAGGCACTCTACCAACCCCAGGTGCAACAGAAGAATATATTAGATTTTCATTGATAGGAATTTGTGGGGAGAGGTGTCTGGAACCAGCCCTCACCCTCCCTGCCAGTGCCTGGTAAGCCCTGAAAATGGGGGAAGGAACACTGGGAGCCGGTGATTAGAGAGTTCAGAATGCTGTGCTGGCCATGCTGCTGGGCCCAAAGATTCTAGGCAGAGCATCCAGGGACTCCTCTAGGCGGCGATGAGCAGACTGTCCTTCTTCCCCTATAACATGTGAGGATAAGGTCGAGAGGGGCCCTGGCATCTTGCAGGCCTTCCCACACCTGGCATTACCTCACCCTGCTCCCAAGAGCCCAGATGTTCCCAAATCCCCTTCACTTGTGTTTCCCACTTCCCAGCCTCACCACACTGCTGTAGGCTCTGCCGCGCAGCCTCCCTCACAGCTTCTGTGTCTGTCTGGCACAAGTACACCAGGGGCTCAATGCCCTCAGGAGCCTATCAGGGAACAAAACATTGAAGCAGGTTCAGTGTAACAAGTAGGAATAGCCCCAGAGTAAAAGTGTTAGGTAGGTAGGTTGGCAGGAATCACCTTGATACAGCCCAAAGCCAGGCATCCCGCCACTCGAGTCTGCACATCCTCATCCTCAAGTTGGTCCAGGAAGCACAAAAGAGCCTGAGCAAGGGTAGGAGGGCAGACTTAGACACTGGAGCCCTCAGCCCTCACTTAATCCAAGAGAGAATCCTGCCAAACTCACCCTTTCCCGGAAGACAGGACCAAGGGAGAGGCTCCGAAGCTGGGTGCTGACAGCAGCCATGACTTTGTTATTGCCATGGACCAGCAGGGAGCTGAGAGCCCGAAGCCCATCTCTCCGCAGGCGCCCCTCAGGGGCTAACCTCAGGGCCTTCAGGACAACAGCCTGGTCGTCGGAGTTGAGATTCTGGACCAGTAACACTGTGAGGGGCGGGGAAGGGGCATGACAAGTTGGCAAAGCTCTTCCCTGGGAGAGGCTTTGTCCCCATGATCTCATCATTTGCACCCTCAGGAACACCCATGGGGTCAGCATTCTGTGGCCAAGGCCACTGCCTCACCCTCCTCTGCAGTCTCTGTCACATAGGCATCCATGGAGGGGCTGTCCAGGGCTTCTACATAACTCCAGAACTGGAAGATGGTAAACTGCTCCCCAGGGGCTGGTTGGGGTCTCCTAGGCAGCTTCCGCCCCAGGGCGTCTTCCAAGAACTTCACACACACTGCAAGAGACAGTATCATAGCCTGAGCTGGGAGAGACCTAGGCCTGGAAAATGGCCCCGTTCCAGCTCAGGCCCAGGGACTCCGTGTCCACACTTTACTCTGAGAACAAGCACCCTAGTTCTCTAAATGTGCTCAACTTGTCAGTCAGTAGGAAGTGACAAGGCCCTCCCTACGGGAGTTAAGGAAGCAAGGAGGGGGCAGGTAGGTACCCCACTCACCAGCCTCGGCTAAGCCCGGCTGGCGCAGGGAGAGCCGGGCACCGTACTGGCTGCAGAAAGTGAGGAGCACCTGCTCCACCGGGCAGATGTAGGGGCTGAGTCCCTCTGTACACTGGTCCCAAAAGGTCAGGAAGCCGGAGCGGGAGGCAGAGAACTGCACCACTGTGAGGAGTGAGGAAAACCATGAGCAACAGGGCAGCTCAGGCATGTAAATGGGGGTGGGTTAGGCATGAACTGCAGGCGGCCATTCTTTACCTTCCTGGGCAGAGGTGGCAGAGCTCCCCCACAGTTTGCTGTGCTCACACACTTCCTCGAGCACACGAGCCTCCCTGAGCAGCCGCTCCAGGGCCCATGCCTCCTGGCAGCGCAGGGGCCCAAATGTGCCCAGTTTCTAGAGGACGGGGTTACCAAGTAATTTAGACCTCACGGTAAGGGTTAGGCAGGATGGAGTCCCAGCATGCATTGGGAGGGGCTTGACACGGGAAGTTAGAGGAAGTATTACATTCAGTAGGCGCTGCTATGTGGAACTGAGAGGGTTAGTGGGCCAGGATTGAAGTGCAGAGCTCTTTGGGGCAAGGATGGGGGGTTACTGTCCCCTCACCAGCAGGAGGCGGCTGCAGTGGTACAGGTGCTGGACCAAAGTAGCATCCAGAGCTGGACACCCTGTGCTTAGAGACTGGGCATTTGATGAGTCTAATCTGTCCTCTGCCATAGCCTCCAGGCTGTTTGTGGGCCTGAGAGAAAAATGGAATCAAACACCTCAGCGACACGCATCACCTTCTGGTCACCAGAGATTATTGTTTATTAGGTTCCTCCCACCCAGAAAGGCAGACAGTGTAGACACAGACAATAGGTAAGTAAGTTCACAGAGACTTCCAGGAGGATAAGGCTGCAACCTGCAACTCTGGGCTTTAGTCAGTCTGCCTTTTTTTTTTTTTTTAACTTTATTTGATGTGCATTAGTGTTTTGCCAGGGGTGTTGGGCTCCCTAGAACTGGAGCTAGACAGTTATGAACTGTCATGTGGGTGTTGAGAATCGAACCCAGGTCCCTTGAAGAGCAGCTGTGCTCTTAACTACCAGCCATCTCTCCAGTCCACCTTTTGCTACCGCTGTTAAGACCAAAGGGGTTGCTGGGCAGCCCGAGATGGGCGCCAATATGATTGCAGGCGGGATGGTCTATAAGATGTGGAGTGCAAGGGTCGCAGGGCTTGGGACTGGAACCTAGGAAGTCGTGGGAGGGACCGGGTGCGACTCTCAAATCTGAACCGGTAGAATCGACTCCAGGAATGAGAGCTGAGAGGCCGGGGCCGCCGGGAGAGACGGGATCGTGATGGAGGGGGTTGATACCGGGGGACACAGGGTACACGGGGAGGCACTGAAAGCACTCCTTCGCGGGGTGGGTCCAAGGTGAGGTCAAGGGAAGGAAGAGAGGCAGGAGGCTCCCAAGCTGATGGGAACTTGCAGGGGAGGCAGGCATTGCAGAGATGAGCATGGCGGCCAGAAACACTGGGATAGAGGGGAGTTGGTGACATGGGCATCAAAGACACACGAGACATACAAGGGAAAGCACAATTGCACTCACCACAAGCCCGTCCTCACTGGTTCCCATCTGGCCTTCCTCCCAACCCACCTGTCCCTCTCCCTGCCCAGCTAGTTCCCAGTCTTGCCTTGCCTGGCCCGGGTCCCCTCACCTGGCCCCAGGACCATCATTGTCTTCATCTTCATCATCATTGAGGAAGCTGAAGCTCTCCAGAGCGTGTTCCACAGTGATGCTGAGGCTGGAGGCCCGGCTTCGAGTCAGGCCCTGTCTCTGCTGAGATTGTAAAGGGAGTCAGAGCTGCTGCTCTGGCTGGCAGCCCCGCCCCCCTCCCCGTGCGGCCTCGGCCCGGCCCCGCCTCCTTACCATAAGCAGACTCTCCAGCCGAGTCACCTCCTGCTCCAGACCCTGCAACTCAGGGAACTGACCACGATAGTCATCCAGGGCAGCCATTAGGGTCCCCAGGGCCTCTTCAAGCTTTTTGTCCCCAGTTCCTCCATTTTCTTCAAGGACTGGGGCTTGAGCAGCTGTGGCCGGGCTAAGCTCAGAATGTTGGGGTGCAGGGGCTATAGATGAGGGAGAGGAACTTGGACTCTTAAGGACTTTTTGTTCTGGGGGATTTGGGGCAGGGTTTGTGAGGGACTTTGTATCATTACAAGCAAGACTCTGGTAAGAGGTGCAGGATGCTGTGGGGTCTTTTTTAGGGGAGGGGGTGGAGGCTGGGTGACTACAAGGCAGAGGTTCAGTTCTGGGGAGTGTGGGGTCTGCAGAGGAGCTGGAGGGTATAGAAAGGTCTATCGAGGGGGTAGGGCTTTCAGTTGTGGAACTGGGACTTGTGGTCTGGACTGGGTCCACAACATTGGCAGTATGATTTGTAGTGGTGTGAGTTGACAGCCCAGTTTTTTGAGTAGGGCTAGTGGTACTGTGTCTGAGGCTCGGGGTAGCATCGGTGGGGCTTGGAGTGCTATGTATAGGGCTTGTAGTAGTGTTGGCGAGGCTTATAGTGGTGTGGGTGGGGCTTGGGGTAGTGTGAGCAGGGCTCGTGGCAGCCTGGATTGGGTCTGCAGTATTCGTGATAGAGCTTGTAGTGGTGAGGATAGAGGGCGTAGGTTTGTGAGTAGAATCTGAAGTAGTGGAAGCTAGGCTTGAAACACTGTTGATAGGGCTTTTAGCACTGTGGGTAGAGCTTGTATGTGTGAGGCTTGGCAACTCAGAAGGGTTAGCGTCTGTGGCCTTGTGAACTACGTCTAGCTGTGTAGCTGAGGCAGGATCTATAAATGTGGGAGCAGGGCCAGTTGTACTTGGGGTGGGTCTTGTGGAAGAATGGCCAGTGTCAAGGACAGGAGTAACACTACTGATATGTTCCGCATGGGTGGAATCTGGATAAACAAGTGGGCTAGGTCCTGAGGTCAGGCTGTCTGAACCGGCAGCTTCCACAGCCTCAGTCAAGGCAGCATCCACACTGGCCTCACTGATGTGGCTGAGAGTCCGGCTGTAAGGGGCATGCCCATTGACCAGGGCTGGGGCCACAGCTGGCTCTTCATCCATGGAAGCAGAGGTGAGGGTCTCTGGCCTTCGGAAGGCAACTTGGATGGGCAGGGGCTCTGGCTGTTGCACCAAGGGCTTGGGAGTTGATGAATGTCGAGCAGTGCCTGAGAGCTGTGGGCTGGATGAGTCATCTGAAGACTCAGATGACAGGGACCATGCTGTCCCATTCTCCAGCTCCTCCTGCCGCCGTAACATGTTCTAAGAGAAAGAGACACTTCAGGGTTCTACCAAAAAGACCCTGGGAGATGGTTAAGACCTGGGGCCTGGATATTGACTCACATAGAAGGCCTGTTCCCGAAGTGAAGGGGTGTCTGGTGGGCTCTGGCTGTATGTGGAAAATCGCTTAGTGGCCGTGGAAGTTTTGTTGACCGTAGAAGCAGCTGAGGGTTGGTCATCCTTGTCAAAGGGACTGTAAAAGGAAAAGGCCATTAGCCATTCAACTACCTCCATTCTGGCCTGCCCTAAGCCCCTCACTCCCACGAACCTCCATATGACTTCCAGGCTGAGCTTGATGGTGCCAAGGTCATTGATGTCCACAGCCACAACCTGGGGCAGGGCAGCAAATAGGTCCTTGGTCTCACAGGAGACACTGCCCACAACTACATGGTTAGCCAGGCCCTTCAGCTCCGTCACCTACAGCCAAGAGTCCATGGAGGGGGTCCATGAGCGAGTTTAGGGGCTAATGACCTTCAGGGCATTCGGAAATCTGAGGTTATAAGATAGCACAGGGTCTCGAGGCCATACAAATTACAGGAGAATGAGAGTTTTAGGGGTCACAGGGTCATAGAAGGCCAGGTTGGTAGGGTCCTTGGAATTCCAGGTTCACAGTCTCACGGGAGTTCAATGGAAATCAAACAGCCACAGCTCGGAAGCTCAGAAGAAGGTTTCAGGAGCAAAGTCATGAGGTACAGGGGCCACAAAGATTGATTCAAGGCCACATAAAGAGGGTTACAGGGGTCACAGAGGTCATGGAGTCACAATTATAGGACCACAGTAATGAGAGCCGTAAGAGAGAGGATTACAAGGAATTCACAGGATAACGGGATTCATAGAAACAAGCTGTCTTACGGATCTGGTCAGAAAAATCACCTTGATAGACAGGAATTCTGTGAGCAGAGGAAGAAAGACGGTTTCTTCACTGTCCCACACCTGCTTCCCACTACTCTCTATTCGGCCTCGTAGCTTCCAGCGCTGACGACCATATTTCATGCAGATCTGGGGAAACAGGCAGGATGAAGCAGCTCCTGGGACTGTGACCCTACCACCCCAGCCTTCGCACGTGCACCTCATACCTCATATTGATCACCCACACACAGCCTGGCGAAGCCAGCTAGCCCTGGGCACAAAAAGGAGAAGATGAGCCATGCCGAGGGCCTTAAGCATACCCATTCCTGTCTCTCTTCTGCCCCTACAACTCAGTACCTTTCATGCGGAGATGGAACTCGCCCAGCTGTGCCTCCAGCTCGTTCTCCAAAAGACACATGCTCTAGGAATAAGAATGTGAGCGAATGAAGAAGCACTTCTCCCTCAGCAGCCCACACCTTGTGCCTCTGCCTCAGTGGGCCCCATCTCTCACCTCTGTGTACTCTCGATGCCCTCTAGTGGCCTCAGCCAGGCTATCTCGGGCCTCCCGGCTCCCTGGGGACCCAGTGCTATAGGCACGGACCATGTTGTAGGCACCGTCACGGAGACGCCTCTGGACACAGTATGCTTCATACAGCTCATCGATCTGGAAGGTGACAGTAGGGAGCGTAACCTCTGGGGCTGCCCACGGTGGGCCTTCCCCTTTCCCGACGAGAGCCAAACGCACAGCCCACTCTACATGCATGCATGCTGTACCTTACTGGCATGGAACTCCAGTCTTCGAAGAAAACGTTCAATGGACTTGACTTGCTAAGGGAGAGTTGAGTTAGAAAGGGCCTGAGTCCGAGGGCTCTTTCCCCTCGATGTGAGCCAAGCCCCTTCCAACACTATTCTGTACACACTTACCTTGTCCAGGTCATACAGGAAACCCTACAGAGGGAGATAAGGAGGGAAGCTTAGAAAGCATTCTTACGTGCCCGGCCAGCTCTTTTTCAAGATTCAATAGAAATGTTTCCTCTCTTGTGCCACAGCAATATAATCTCTTGCTGTTGGGCTGGAGAGCTGGCTCAGAGCTTAAGAGCACTGACTGTTCTTCCAGAGGTCCTGAGTTCAATTCTCAGCAACCACACAGTGGCTCACAACCGTCTATGATGACATCTGGTGCCCTCTTCTGTATATTGTATACATAATAAATAAATCTTTTAAAAAAAAAACTCTTGCTGTCATGAATAAGGCCTGAAGTTTCCCACTGGAAGCTTTTGTGAGCAGCAAGGCATTAGGTCTTGGCAGAAAGTGCACTCCAAGAAGTTGGGTTAGAAGGTCTACCAACTCTGCTCAGAGCACAGCACGAAATCGTACAAGGTGCTTTGCCTAGCCCCTACACTATACAGTCAAGAAGCATTGGTACAGGGCATCCCTTATCATTTACTCACTAGGCGGGAATTCCTCTTAGATTCTTTTATCTGGCGCTGGAGCTTCTCCTGCTCCTGCTGATGCACTTCCAAGTAAGCCCTAAGGGAAAGAAGGGTAAGTGACCAGAGTCAACTTACCCAGCCTCCAGCCGGCAGTAGGAAAAGGGTACTTGGCTGGGGAAGATTCAGAGAAACTCAGGTGGAACCCTGGGACATTACACAAAGAAGGCGTTGCTTACGTCAGTCCCCGCTTAAGGGCAGCGTACACCAGGTCCAGCCGCTCTGGTTGTGGCACCTTGGGGGCCGGGTGGGCTACGGAAAACATCCTGGATACTCGGGAGAGCACTAGGGGCTTACGTGGGGGCCCTGGCGGGCTGAAGACGGTGAAGCTCCTGAAGAAGAGACGGCCTTTAGAAAGGGCTCAGGGAGCTCCCCCAAACCCTCACTACACACCCAGGTCCAACCCCACCTAACTCTCGCAATCCCATCAAACCCCTTGTCGCGTACCTGGGCCCGCGCTCGTGGCTGCCGAGGACGCCTGCGAAGGACTGGCTCCTACTGACCCGGGCGCTGAGCAGGCGGCGCTGCGGCCGCACCGACAGGGACATCATGGAATGAGTCCGCGCGGGGCTCCCTGAGGGGTGGCGGGGGTGTGTGTCCAGCACCGATCGGGTCCCTGAAGAAGCCCCCTTCCCGTGGCCGGGACCCAGGGCTGGAGCTGGCCCTCCCTGGTCACCAGGTACAGCTGCCCCAGTGGGCTCCAGCCTTGGCATTCTTAGCCTCATTGGCACCCTCGCTAATGACAGGGCAGTGGCAGGCGACTCGGCCTCGGACTCAGCGTGGCCTCGGCTCTGCCCCTACTTCCTGCGGAGGTGAGGGCTCCGCCTGTCGCGGGGCAGGAAGGGGGGGTCGCGCGGGGACCCTCCTCCAGCTGGGAAGAGGCAGGAAAGGGGCGGGGCGCGCGAAGAATGTGCGGAAGCGCCTGTTTACCCGGGGGCGGGGCGGCATCCCCAGCCCTTCCCCCGACCGCCCCCCCAAGTGGCCGAAAGCTCGGGTGCCACCACCCCGGGAGGCCGTGGAAGGTCATGGGGCGGGGCGCGGGTTAGGAACTCAGTAGAGCTGAGAGACAGACCTGGACGGTGCAGGTTTGTAACCCACTCCTGTAGCCCACCGCCCAGTGTTAATGCACCCCAACTCACACCGACTAGCAGGCGCCTTGACGCCAGCGGCTTCCCGACTGGGCGCCTGGGGATTCCCAAGAGTTGGGGGCAGAGCCGAGAGAAGTGCTTCGCCTCCTCCACTTTTCTATAGAACCTTCTTGGAAACTGAGTCCATGGACGCACAATTTCCCAGCCGTGGGAGAGAAAGAGTACCGGCCGAATCCCCACCCCAACCTCCTCCGACGAAACACGCACCCTAGGCCCCCAGAACCCCGTCTGCATGCCCTGTGGCCATCTCTGGAGCCTTCGCAGCTCCACGCCGAGTCCTACCTTTCTTCTTGGAGTTCATGGTAGGTTCCGGGTGGCCCCTGACCCACGCTCACCCACTGTGTCCCGCTGGCCTGGGGCTTTTGGTTCTGGCCCCGCTGGGCTCCAAGCGACTCTGGCCCTGGTTTCGGCTGATCTTGTAGCCTCCCGCCCGCCCAGTTCCTGCCTCCTGACTCAGCCAGCCGGGATGGGGCGGGACTGGTCCCCCGGACTAGGGGGGCACCCGACCTCAGTCTGACTGTCCTCTGCAAGGGATGACTAGGGGCTTTCCTCCTGAGTAGGTTGGCACAGAGTTTGGGGTGATGGGCGCCTGTGAAGGGAGTTGAACCCCAGAATGAATATGGAAGAGATTAGTGGGACAATGATAAAGGTGTGCAAAGGGCTTGGAGAGATGATGGCTCGCTCCGTGGTTAGGAGCACTGGCTTTTTTTTTTTTCTTCCCAGAGGTTCAATTTTCAGCACCCACATGGCAGCTCACAACTGTAACTCCAGTTCCAGGGGATCTGACACCCTCACACAGATATATATGCAGCCATACATGCAGGCAAGCTACTAATACTCCTGAAATAAAAATAAATTTAGCCGGGCACTGGTAGTGCACACCTTTAATCCCAGTGCTTGGGAGGCAGAGGCAGGTGGATTTGTGAGTTTAGTGCCAGCCTGATCTATAGAGCGAGTTCCAGGTGATTGTCAAGCTGCTGAGAACAGATTCGACATAAAGAAGATTGGGAGTTAGGGTTCTCGGTGTGTGATTTGGGGGGAGCAGGGATTGTGCCAGTGGAAGGCACTTGATAATGAGAAATCTAACAAAGCAGAGCCTAAGTGGGGGCTCGATCATATTATGTGCTGCTCAAGGCACTGAGGAGGAGCTGGGTGGGTGCGGAGAATTCCAAAGCATCCTTCGTCATCTTTACACCCACAAAGGGGGTGTTCAGTCTAATGATCAGGTCCTAATACCCAGCCAGGGCTTCTCCCTGTAGTGGAAGCTAGGACTGAGAAGTTACTCTTCTACCCTTGGCTCTCCCCTCAAGTCCTGTATTCCCTTGGTACCAGCCTTCTTGATCCCAGCATCTGTTTGAATATCCCTTGTACATCCATGCACTCCTGCAGACTGCCCACCTTTTACAATCCTTTATGCATCGTTCAGCTCTCATACCCAAAATTCTAGCCTTATTGTCTTCTCTGGAATGTCTTTTTCCTAAACCACAGCCTCACTGTCCATAATCATGAGTGTTTCTCCATCACCACTACCGCATCTGCTTGTTACCTGAGACCTCTGGTCCCCTGAACACAATTCGTTTATTCAGCTACCCACTGAATGGCAAGCATGTGCCAGTTACTAGAGATACAGCCCAGAATTTCACAGACACCACTGTGCACAGAGATGACAGTCTGCCTCTGCCTGCTTTCTCTTCCAGCTCCCTCCCACCTTCCTTCCTTCCCTTCTCGGTACACCCTCTTCCCAGCCTGCATCCACAGCCACCCTTCTATCTCTTGCCTGTTGACAGTATCCTCAGCACTCTGAACTCTGTCTTTCAGGGCAGAAACCAACCCTAGCAAACCAACTCCCATCCTTGCAGCTCATTCCAGATTGAGTCGGGAGGTCTTGGCCCAGCAGCTGGAATCATAGTGCCTCAACCTCAGATGATTCTCACTTCCTACCTGGGAAATTATCCTTTATGACACTAGTCTTTTGCTCCCTTTTCAGAGAAGATGGGTATCTCAGACCTTCACTTCGACTTACCAGTAAATTCAAGTCACTCTCACTAAAAGTGAGAACAAGCCTGAAAAGTATCCAAGTGCCTATTAATAAATAATAACAGAATCACTGTGATTAAAAAAAAAACAATGAAAAACAAATACAGTAATAGGAGTGAATCTTACAAGTATACCAACTAGTGACAGATATAAAACACGCACGAGCAAGGTGATGGTTCCCTTGACTATGAAGTTCAAAAACAGGTGAGAAAGTATTTGGGCATGGTGGCCCATCCTTATTATCTCATCATTCAGGAGGCAGAGGCAGGAGGGTCAGAAGTTCATGACTAGCCTAGGCTATACAAGACCCTGTCTCAAAAAACAAAAACAAAACCAGAACGAAAACCACACAAAAACAATTTATGATGGCAGAAGTCAGATGAGTAATTGTCCAGGATAGTTACATGTCTGGGGAGAGGAAATCTTCATTGAAAAATGTCTTCATCAGACTGGACTGTAGGCACAGAGCGATCTAGCTATGTAGCCTTGCTTGACCGACTGAAACTTGCTATGTAGATGAGGCTAACCTTGACCTCATAGAGATCTGCCTGCCTCTGTCTCCTTCATGCTGGAATTAAAGGCGTGAGTCACCACAACTGGCTCTGCATTTTCCTGGTTAATGATGGACGTCAGAGGGCCCAACCCAACTGGGGATGGTGCTACCCTCGAGCAAGTGGTCCGGGTGTGTAGAAGAAAGCAAACTGAGTGAGCCTTGGGCAGCAACCCAGTAAGCAGCATTCTTCTGTGGTTTATGTTTCATTCAGTTCCTGTTCCAGATCCCTGCCCTGACTTCCCTCAGTGATGAACTGTTACCTGGAAGTATAAAATGAAACAAGCCATTTCCTTCCCAAGGTGCTTTTGGTCACGGAGTTCTAATGTAGGATGTCTTTCTGTATGCTGTGAATTTCCATTGTATAATAAGGAACTCTTTTGGCCTATGGCAAAGCTGCTTATAGGGAGGCAGGAAATCCAAGATAAAGAGGAAGGAGGACAGAATCAGATGGAGTCACCAGGAGCTGCCACCCAAGAGAGCAAGATGTAATGGAACACAGGCAAAGCCACTGGCCACATGCAAGACATAGATTAATAAAAATGGGTTAAGTTGTAAGAGCTAGCTGATAATGAGCCTAAGCCATAAACCAAACAGTTTGTAATTAATATAAGCATTTGTGTGGTTATTTAACAGTAGTTAGCCTTAGGCTGTAACTGGAAGTAGGCAAAAGGGGTCTTCTGAAGTGTTAGCAATGTTCTATTTCCTGCTGTGGTTCTATTTCCTAGTTATATATAGGTATGTTTCATTACAAAGTGTATCATGATGTACAGTTAGGACAGGGGTGTGTGTGTGTGTGTGTGTGTGTGTGTATGTCTTGGAATCTCAGCTTTATTCTCCAAACTAGCCTCAAAACTCTTAGGCTCAAGCAATCTCGATGCCTTGGCTTCTGGAGAAACTTGGACCTTAGGTGTATGCCACTATTCCTAGCTACTTTCTGCATACATTAGATTTTACTATATAGTTGGATTTCAGCAACTACAGGGAATCTAGAATGTAGCTCAGTGGTAAAGTATATGCTTAGTATGCTCAAAGCTTTGGATTCAGTCCCCAGCAAAACACACACACACACACACACACACAGAGAGAGAGAGAGAGAGAGAGAGAGAGAGAGAGAGAGAGAGAGAGAATAATGATAGAAAATAAATTACATCCAAGCAGGAGGCAGAGGCAGGTGGATTTCTCTGTGTTTCAGGCCAGCCTACAAAGCAGATGCCAGGACAGCCAAGACTGTTACACAGAGAAACCCTATTTAGAAAACACATACACACACACACACACACACACACAAAATAAATAAATTACATCCAATGTGTCCTGACCCTTCTTCTAGATACCCCACTGCTCGCCCCATTGCTCTGCTCCTTTCTGAAAGTTTCTGGAAGAATGGTCTACCTTCATTTCCTTGCCACACCCACCCACTCCTCTTCCCAGGCTGGCTGGCTTTTTGCGCTCACCCTCCTGAGACTAGTCTTGACAAGGTCAACAATGACCTCTCTGTTGCTGAATCAACTCAGTATCTAATGTCTATTCCTTATCCTGCCTGATCTCAATAAAGTATTGAACTCCGAGGTTCCCTTCCTCTTCATTAAGCCCTCCCTTCTCATGAATTTCAATAAGCAATGAGGCTGGAGAGATGGCTCAGCAGTTAAGAGCACTGGCTGCTCTTCCAGGGGACCTGGTTCAATTCCCAGCATCCACATGACAGCTCACAACTGACTGTAACTCCAGCATCCAACACTCTCACTCGGACATATATGCAGGCAAAACACTAATGCCTACAAAATAAAAATAAATTAAAAAAAATCTGTTTTGGGGGCTGGAGAGATGGCTCAGCGGTTAAGAGCACCGTCTGCTCTCCCAGAGGACCCGGGTTCGATTCCCAGCACCCACATGACAGCTCACAACTGTCTGTAGTTTCAGTTCCAGGCAAACACCAAGGCAAATAATTAAATAGATAAATAAAAAGTGTTTTTTTTTTTTTAAAAAAAAAATCTGTTTTTCTACCTACTTCTCACCACATATTTTCTTTTCCTGCACACGACCTTTCTCTTTATCCTCAAATGGACTTCATTGTCTCAGCCCCTGGGCTATGTACGTCTCTGCATCCTTATCTATCCACAACCAAACCACTTTTGTAAGCATTAGGCCTACTTATCCAACTGCCTCCCAGATGTCTACCCACAAACTAACTGACAATGGGTAGCAGCCCATAGAGGGAGCTGGAGTTTGAGGTCACTGGACTGAACTGACCGCTCTTCCGAGTTTTAACCACTCCATGACAGTCCTATTATCTATGTGCCCACTTGTTCAAAACAGAAACCGGGAGTCATCCTTGGTCCTGCTGTGAGTTACACTCCACCTCCACAGAGTCACCCACTCTTGGCTGATCAAGCTTTTAGATGTCTCTTGATCTTGTCCTGGGGTACAAGCTTATAATCCCATCTGCCTGGGAGGCTGGGGCAGAACGATCAAAATTTCAGACTTGCCTGAACTACAAAGTAACAAAAAATTTTTTTAAAGATTTTTTTTTTTTAAGTCTGGGGGTACATAACTCAGAAGCAAAGTGCTTGGTCAGCTTGCCCAGTACACATACATACACACATACAGAGTATGTCTCTAGAATCTGCACCTTCATCAGGACCAAGCTATTACCAACGATATCCTAGAATCCTAGAATCCTAGCAGCCTCCTATAGGCTCCCTGTCTCCACTTTATCCTAAAACCAACCATTCTTTATTCACTAACAACAGTCTTTTGAAGATTCCATCAACAATGCCAAAAACAACAACAACAAACAACCCTGTCCCCTTCTAAGTGTTTACTGTATGTCAGGGTTATGCTGAACAAAGATCACTTAATTCCAGCAAGAGACCGATGTAGGTAAGTCTCATTCGCCCCACTTCCCAGCTGAGATCAATTGGCTTGTGTGACCCTGGGTGAGACATTCTTTGTTTTTTGAGACAGGGTTTTCCTATGTACCTCTGGCCTGGAATGTGCTCTGTAGACCAGGCTGGCCTCAAATTCACAGGGCCAAGACACTTCTTAAGATTTTGTACTTCAGATACTCATGAGGATAAGAACCACAACCACTGCTGGAAAGCATGAAGTGGGATATCTCCATCAACAGGGAGTGTTTAGGGGAGGAGGAAGAAGTATATGCAGTACACAACAAATATTAGCTGTTATTATTAATGATCATTAATTTACCCAAGATTAAACAGCTAGTAAGTGGCAGGGCTCAGATTCAGCCTAGATTTTCTCATCTAAGACTCTAAATCTTTAAAATCTCTCTATTCAGACTCTTACAAAAAAGTCACAGCTACCTCCTGCCCCTACGAATAAAGTCCTATGCTTCCTCCCCAGGCCCTGCTCTCCTTTCCAGCGCCAGTGAGCCCTCCTGGCACACTCGAGGTTCTTAGCTTCTGGGTAGCAAACTCCCTCCTCCCATGCCCCCCCTGTGTCTGCACGTGTGTGTGTGTGTGTGTGTGTGTGTGTGTGTGTGTGTGTGTGTGGGTGGGTGGGTGTGGGTGTGTGTGGGTGCGTGTGTGAGTGCTGCTAGGTTCTAGCTTAGGATCTTAGGTAAGCACTCTCACCACCGAGCTACATTCCCAGCCCCCTCTCTTCACTACCCTTAGCCTAACTGACTCCCTTTTCTGTCTCCCTAACTTCTTCCAGGAAGCTTGCTCTGGGTTGGTTCCCCCTTTTTGGCGCCTCTATAGCTTCCTCTCTCTGATCCTCAAGGCCACACAGCTAAGTTGTAGTTCACCAGGGTCTATCTTCCCAGCAGTTTATACCATACTTTGGGTCCTGGGGCCTACTTGCTTACCCACTACTGTCATTTCTGGGCCCTCCACCAAGACCTAAGCATCAGAGAGATAAGGAAGGAGGGAGATGAGTCTTTGGAACAGGATCCTGACCTGCAGGAAGGGTAGATCATAGGACAAGAGTCTGGGTCTACCCTGATTTCCCTACCCAACCTAAGAGTCTTCTTTACCCTTCCCACTTTATTACCTCACATACCACATGAATGTGCAGGGATTACTCCCTGGGGCTGGGACAGGGTGGAGGTGTCCTGAGATGCTGGATTCAGAGCATACTGCTTTTCCATCCATTCTCTCTCCCTGACAGCAGCTCCGCTTCCATTTAACCCCTAGACTCAGGAACTATGAGGAATAACTGCTGCTCACACCAACCCCACACCCCACCTTACCATTGAGAATGGACAAATGTCTGACCATTTCTGGGGGAGGCAGTCTCTTTCCTGATGGGGTAGATGAAAAGGGCTGACACCCCACTCCCACCCTAGCTAATGGAGAGAAACTGTCTCAGCTGGTATTGGCTCCTGTCAACTTGGCAGTGTGTTCTGGACATGAGAAAGAATGCAGGTCCCAGAGGTTATGAGGCGTGCACCTCAACAGTGAATGGAATCTTAGCTGCCTGCACGAACCCAGTTTTTATAGACCCCCCAATAGCTCCCGTGTCGGACAGAAAGTATGACTAACAGTACTGTCCATGTAGTGCAGTGGTCGGTCCCACTAACCGTAGCCTCTCGGTGAGTCTCTGAGTCCAGCCCGCCTCAGCTAGGGCCACAGTAGACTAAGGTAAACAGAAGCTATAAATAACCCAGGCAAAAGGGTGGCTGCGAAGGAGAAGGGGGTCGCGCACAGAAGCGTGTCTCTGTCTCCATGGCAACTGCCCCAAACCTAGCTGCTGACGTCATCTTGCAGCCGCCAACCAAAACTGGCAATGAAGAGGGGAGGGGGACCTGCTGTGGCCTAGGACCCCCACCCCGGAACCGGGTGGAGACTACTTGGTGGCCTCACTTCCTGCCAGCCTCCTCCCTGGTCAGCTGGTCACATTCCCTGCCTGTCCTGCCGCGTTCTGGGAGCTGGACAGCCTCCCCCAGCTACGTCTGGCTAGGACGCGAGTCCCAGCGGTGGCGGAGAGCGAACGCTCTGACTCACCCTCGCTTTGCTTGCCTGCTTTTCCACCTAGGCATAGCCTAGTCCAGTGCTCTGAATGCTCCCCTCCCTTCCACCCAAACCCAGACCCCGCGACTACTCAGCCCGCTCTGCTACCTACAGAACCCACGACTGGGTAGGAGGCAGACGAGGGAGCCATGCCAGTCCTCGTCCGGCTGTAGTGTTGTGTAGCTCTATTATCATTTTTTTAACCTTCCTACCCTCCCGCATTGTCAATACTAGGATGGTGGATAGTGCAGGGGCTATCAAATTCTTGCTTCTTCCCAAGACAGCTGTGTGACCTTGAGAACGATGCTAACCTCCCAGGCACAGTATGTAGATTTGCCAGATGTTCACAGACCTCCTCAAAAGACTGCACGTCAGCTGAATGCTGCAGACCCAAGACGCACGCAGCCACACAGAGGGCGGCCAGGGCACCGTTATTATTGTATTGAATTGTACATATGAGAGGCCAGCCTGCACATATATCGGAACTGATTTGGAAGGGCCAGTAGTAGAGGTCAGATTCAGGCTTCACTCGGGATAGAAGGACGGACAGAGGGTGTTGACGCTGACTTAGCCGGGGCTCTAATTCAGACAAACAACCCCTTCCCCAAACCAGTTCTACAGGATGCTCAGTTCTGACTGTTTGCTGAGTCCTCAGCAGCTTCTATTTCCAGGGACAGGGTCTGGTCACCGACCTCCGGCATACGAACTTCTCTAGCTTCAGCTTTGGTTTGGGTGGAGAATGTGGCCTCGGGCAAGCCCAGTCACCTCGGGCCTGGCCCCAAATCAGCTTAAATCGGAAGGGCCGGGAAGACTAGCTCATCTGGGAGGTCTCTAGCACCCTGTCGCCCCCTTCCCACTCCCAGATCGATCACCCTCCCGTCGCGCCGTGGGAAGCGCAGGCTTTGGAGGAAAAGCCATTCCCAGGCCCAGATATGCGGCTCAGGCTCGCCCTCGGGCCTGCCCACCGTGGAGCCCCGGGGCACGATCGCCGAGGCCTGGCCGCAGAAGGTAGAGGGCGGCGGCGGGCGCGGCAGAGCCTGAGGCGGTGACTTTTGTGGGGCGAAGCTGCGTCCTCCGCGCCCGGGGTGGGGGTGGGGGGCGAAGAGGAAAGACACCGCGCGATCCGGGTCGCGAGAACCGGGTGAGGCGGGACCGGGTCGCAGATCCGGGAGCCGCTGGGCGGTGCGGGTGCGGGAGGCTCCGGATCCACCGCCCGCCCCCCTCTCCACAGCTTTCGGAAACGGCGCGGACACTCACATGGCTGCGCTGGGCTTCAAGGACCTCGCGCTGTCGGTGCTCTCGGCGTTGCCTGGCCTGCTCGCGCCGCAGCTGCTGCCGCCGCTGTCGCCGCCGCCGCCGCCGCCTGCCCCTCCCTCCGCCCCGCCGCCCCGCCCCGCCGGGCCCCACCTCCTGCGTTCCCCCCACCCCCACCCCCGGCTCCTGCACCCCTAAGGGGCGCCCACAGCTCTCTCCACCTATGCGGATAGCCTGGCAGAGCAGTCTGCCTACCGTTGTCAACCAGCTCGTGGGAGGGGAGACCTTGGGGAACCCGAAGGCGTCTGCGGGAACCGGGCGGCTTCCTGGGACTCACATACAGACCTTAAAACTGGGGTAGGGGGCGCTAGGGAACCCCTCCCACTTGCTTCTTACCTAGATCTCTGCTGTTCTAAAGACCTCAGGCCCCCTTCCTGTCACATAAACAGGTTCTTGGAGCTGACATTGAAAGTTGGGGTGGCTGGAGAAAATGGTTAGGGTCTGCAAAGGTCAAAAGGGAGGCCAGAAGCCTAACCATCCCACACCTTCTGGGTTGAAGCTCTGCCTATCTTTTTAGCCAGCTTCAGTTTCCCACTGTAAGAGTCAGAAAGCCTTTTCTGCTATTCTCTGGCTAATAAACCAGGGTCATAGGCAGGCTATGCATGCATTCACCACTCATTGGGTTCTGCTTTCTGGGAGTTATGGATTTTGCTCCTGGGTTATAAGTGGCTAACTTGGTAAGATGTGGGTATGCATCCTGGGAACACATGTTGGCCATTTGGGCCAAAGCATCATCTTCTCCAAGGCCAGGGCTGGATTTCGGGCCCTTCCAAGAAATAGGTTGTGGTCAAACAGAGAGCTGGCCTGACTAACCCTGAAGGCTGACTCCAGTCCTCTACCCCTTCAGTTAATCAGATGCCACTAGGTTTCTCCAACTCTACGCCCTGATCCTCCACCCTTGCCTTCCCCGTTTCCTGACTCCTAGAGCACCTTATCTTTTGAAGTATGTTAGGCGTACTCAGGAGTGATTTGATGAATTTTAAGAGGTCTCCGGATTTCTGAGCCTGACCCGGTCCTGAGTGTTGGTCTCACCAACCCAGTATGGTAGACCTGGAACTCTTAGGCTACCAACATCTTCATCCTCCCAGGCTCTTACCAAAGATACCCTCAGCCTCTCTTAGCTTTCCACCTCTCCAAACCTCCAGTCTTTTCCCCAGAAGCCCTGGATTTGCTTGTGAATGCTCCCACTCCCTCCCCAGTGTGGTGATATATTTAATAAAATAGCCTGGCATACCAGAGGACAGCCATTTTTTGTTTTTGTTTTTTTGAGACAGTTTTCTGTGTAACAGTTCTGGCTGTCCTGGAGCTTGCTTTGTAGACCTGGCTGGTCTTGAACTCACAGAGATCCAGATGGATCACTTTTACCGAGTGATGGGATTAAAGGTGTGGGTCACCACTCCCTGACCTTCATGGCTTAGCTGTGGGTGATTCTGTCCTCTGATATTCCAGACAAATTTTATTAAATATACAATATATCACCACACTCCAGTTCTTCTCTTTTGCTGTTTTATGTGCATTGGTGTTTTGCCTGCATGTATGTCTGTGTGAGCCTGTCAAATCCCCTGGAACTGAAGCTACAGAGAGCTGTGAGCTACCCTATGGATGCTGATAATTGAACTCCGGGTCCTATGAAGAGCAGGCAATGCTCTTAACCACTGAGTTACCTCACTAGTTCCCCTTCCCAGTTCTTATGATTGTCTAACCAGGTGCTTTGTCCTTAACCTTGTAAAGCATCACTAACCAGGCACCATTTATGGTCAGAGATTAAGCCTCTATGAAACTCTCAAAACTGGCATCCCTCTGGCTGGCTCTACAGTCACCCCTCAGCAAGACACTCTTCAAGCACCTTCTCTGCAGATAGCCTCCACCCTTTCCACTCCGTCAAGCTTCTGACAAACTCCTCTCATGCCTTGTATCAGCACCAGGTAGCAAGCAAGCCACGTGCACTCAGGAACCCTGTGTGTGAGATCAAGGGAGCTGACTGTGCTCTCTAAGCATTGTGGGGGCAGAGATCTCAGAAGTGCTTATCACCACTGCCCCAATGATGTATTGAATGAGTAAGTGAATGTAAGTATCAGTATCCTTCTCCACTATCCTTCCCTTTCCCCCCTTTCTGTTCTCTTTTCTCTGTCTCTTCTGGAAATCAAATCCAGGGCCTTCTATACAGTAGGCAAGTGCTCGCCCACTGAGCTACTTTGCTCTGGTTCACTGAGACAAGGCCTTGCTATGTAGCCCTGGCTAGTCTCAAACTCCCCCTGCTCCTACTTCTGCCTCCCAAGTCTGGGATTGAGGATTGTGCCACTATACCTGATGCCTAGCCCTCCAGGCTGTACTCACATAACATTTCAAAAAACTCATTCTCTCCTCTCCTCTTTCCCCATTTTCAGTGCTCTGTCATTCAGGCATTCATCAGTGAATATTCCTTGAGCACCAAGAGCTAGGCAGCATGATAGCTGCTGGAGTGACAATGACAGAGTTGTGTAGTGGGATTATGTTGTTGCATTGTAAATAATTGTCCTGCCTACTGGCTTAATAAAATGCTGATTGGCTGAAGGCAAACAGGAAGTGTGGGTGGGGCCACCAGACTAAGAAAACTCTGGGAACAGGAAGAACAGAGCAGAGATGCCACAGCAAGCCAAAGAGACATCACGGAGGCATCACGATGAGAAGCCAGCGGATGCAGAGAACAACTATGCTGCTCTGAGAAAAGGTATCGAGAATCATGTGTTAGTTTATGAGCAAGAGCTAGCAAGTTATATGTCCTAGGTCAATCAGCATAAAATTAATCAGCCCGGAAAGGCCAGTCCAGAAACCTCATACTACAGAGCTGTCCTGTGTTGTCACTTTGCTAATCAAGGCACTTTCTGAGAAACTCTTCCAAAGACTGAAATCATGTCATTCCACTTTAAGAAATCCCCCCCTACAGTGCTTTGAATAGAACCCATGGCCAGGTGCATACTAGGCAATTACTCTACCACTGAGCTTTATTCTCAGCCTTAAAATCCCCACTTAAAAAATTGCCAGGAGTGGTAGCATACATCTTTAAATCTAGTTTTTGAGATGTAAAGGCAGGTGAATCTATGCCAGCCCAGTCTACATATTAAGTTCCAGGCCAGCCAAGGTCACAAAGTGAGAACTTGTCTCAAAATAGATTAATTAAACAAAACAGATTTATTTATTTTTATTTTTGTGTGTATAAATGGCATTTTTTATGCATGATGGCCTAAGAAGCCAGAAGAGGGTGTCCAATCCCCTGGAATTGGAGTTACAAGTGGTTGTGAGCTGCTGTGTAGGTGCTGGATTTTCTGCAAGAGCACCAAATGTTCTTAACTATGGAGCCATCTCTCCAGTTCCCCCAAAGCCCATTTTAAATAGATGATTCAATTAGTCTTCACTTTCAGTCCTTCTGTCCTTGGGCTGTCCGTTGTCACTGTTCCAGTGCTGACCTGGGATACTCATTGTTTTTCCTGCTATTCTCAGTCTGCTTTTGTTATCAAAAGTTGGTTTTCACTCATCAATCTTCTAAATCATTAATTTAATCCTGGGTTCTCCAACTTAAGAGTTTCAGTGGGTCCTCATTGCCATCTAGACTGTGCTGGCCTCTCTTCTGTGACCCATCTAATCTGCACCAAGTCTGTACTTCTGCTTCAGCTGTGCTAGCTCGCCTGTAGTTCCTATTCTGATGCTGGCCTTTTTCCTAACCAATCTTCACTTTGGTATGCTGTACCCCCCACCTCATCCTCTTGGAAAACAAATCAAATGCTGCACCTAACTGTGCCCTCTGGTTTCCTAGTTATTCTGTCTGAGCATCCATCCCTATGTATTGCTCTTGTCTGTAGCCAGACCTGAGCAGATTGGACTGCAGTGATGAAATGACACTCCTCTAAGAGGCATTGAAGGAAGGGGAACATCTGAGGGCCATGGAATGCTAGAGAACTTTCAGGCCTCTCTCCAACCACTAGCAGGCAGTCCTTGGATGGGCAGAGCAGAAACTCACTTCACAGAGAAGACACCTGAAGCTAGGAGCGGGCAATGACTTCCGGGTCATGTGGTTAGGAAGGGCTAGGTCTGAGTTCCACATTGGTCCCCTGAGTCATAGTCAGTTTTACTCTGCCTGATTCAGGCATCGCTCCCTGAGCACATCTTTTGCCAGGCACTGGCTTTCAAGCTGAAGGAAACACGGGCACTTCTAACCTGGAAGAGCTCATGTTCTTGGAGGGATATACTCTGGCCTGGGAAAAACCCCATTAGCAGAATCAGAGAGTGGTAAGGACCCTAGTGCATGATGCTCCAGCTCCACTTTGGGGAATTATGCATTCAAGTTAAAAACAAAAACAAGAAAACCAGAGCCTTTCCTCGTTTTTCCCTAAAATCCCCCACAGGTTACAATTCTTTAAGACACAACTTCGCCTTGCTTTCTGAAAAAAGATAAAATAGAACCACCACTACCCTGCCATAGAGTTTTGTCCATGTCATACATCCACTGGCCACATATTTACCAAGCTTTTAGGAAACGTCTAAGACCATAACCACCTTGCAGGGAGCAGCAATAAGGCCACCACCATCTGTCCCTGGGGCTCACAATCAGTCTCTTGAGTTTTGAACTTGTGTCATCAAAACTACCAATGTGTGTATGTGAAATTGATGTGTGTGTACTGCGTGTGTGTGTGTGTGTGTGTGTGTGTGTGTGTGTGTGTGAGTGTAATATGTGTGCACTGCTAAGTGGAAGTTGTTTGGAAAGGACCCTTAGTGTGACATGTTCGAGATTCTTGGTAGATGGAGAGCAGGGCTTTGAAGCTCATGTGAGGTAGGGTGTCAGGGCTCAAGGTAAGAGATGCAATCTTTTTTTCTAGAAGAGAACAAAAGCCCAACATGACCAGAGAACTATGTGTGCAGGCTTTGGTGAAGGGACTAATCTTGAAGAGTCTTAGGCCCTGAGTGAAGGACAAAACTTTATCCTTAGAGTAATGGCAGCCTTGGCTTTTAGCCAGGGATTTTAGACTCATGTCATACCTGTGCTCAGCGAAGGTCACCCAGGCAGTAGGATGTGGGTCACAAGGACCTTGGTATGATCTCTAGGTGAGTTGGTAGTGGCATGGGCCTACCTGGGAGTAATGGAGAAGAAGGAGAATAGGAAAAATTAAGGGAATATTTGGAAGACAGAATGCAGAGGTTGGTGCTTCAAGAGCTCTGGAGAAAGAAGGCATCCTAGAGGGTACAAGGTATAAGGCCTTGGTGTTTCCCTAATGAGGTGTGGGGGTGTCTAGAGAACTGAGGAAGGAGGACAGGCACATGGTTAGTTTAGGCAGGTAGCATCGTAAGGGAAGTTCCCAAAAGGTGGCTGGACACATAGGTGGAGAAAAGAGGGATCTAGGCTTAAGACAGCTTTTGGAAAAGATAATGGCCAATCATGTCATCAAGATGTTTAGTGAAGGTGAAAGCATACCGGTAAAGCGGTCTACTAGACCTCTTCAGCATGTGGTGGTGACAGAAGCGGGCTCAAAGGACCAAGTAGGGACTGTTCGCCCTTCCCCACATCCATCCATTCTCTGGACACTTCCACCCCAACATAGACCTGACTTTGAGTATGTGGGGGCAGGGCTGGTTTTTTCAAGACAAGGTTTCACTGGATAGCCCTGGCTGTCATGGAACTCACTCTGTAGTCCAGGCCAGCCACAAATTCACAGAGATCTGCCTCTTGAGTGCCGAGTTTAAAGGTGTAGGACACCACTGTCTGGCATTAATCTTATTTAATCATGTATGTCAGAGGTGATGGACCAAGGATGTTCCCCATGTCAAGTTCAGGCTTTAGCAATCCTTTCTTATGGCTCTTGTAGCAGCTTCTTTCTGGTGCTTTAGTTATACCCATTCATTCACTTGTTAAATTTGCAATTTGAGGGCTAGGCATGTAGCTCAATGGTAGAGTACTTGGCCAGCATTTACAAGGTCCTGTGTGCCGACCCTGAATTTTTTTTTTAAAGTTTATTATTTATTTACTTATTTGCCTTGGTGTTTGCCTGGAACTGGAACTACAGACAGTTGTTAGCTGCCATGTGGGTGCTGGGAATCGAACCCGAGTCCTCCGGAAGAGCAGAGGGTGCTCTTAACTGCTGAGCCATCTCTCCAGCCCCGCCGACCCTGAATTATTAAAAGAGTGCAATATTCAGTTAGCTGGGCAGTGGTGGTGCATGCTTTTAATCCCAGCATCCGGGAGGCAGAGGCAGGCAAATCTCTGTGGGTTCGAGGCCAGCCCTGGTCTTCAGAATGAGTTCCAGGACAGCCAGAGATACACAGAGAAACCCTGTCTTGAACTGTCCCCTCCAAAGAATGTAATTTGAGGAGGCACATAACATCATTAATAAACAACGAGATATACCTCCCCCTACTTCAAATTGGCCATGCTGGGCATGATGCGTGTATGAGTGGGCGCTCTGAAGAGAAGGGGGGTTGGCTGAGGGGTTTACAGTAATGTCAGAATTATCAGAATAGCATGTACAAGCTTGTTTCCTCTCCCTGTTATCCTCTTTGAAAAATTCGCCCCAAAGGAAATGTTTCTGAAAATGTTGATCACTCATTTATTTATTCAGAGCAGAACAGATGTCATAGTGCATCAGTGAGAGGATTCTGAAGGAGGTCGTGAATGCCTATAGGTAGTCTGTGGCTGGTGGGAAGGGAAGATCTTACCAGGGTCAGGGCTGAGTGGCAAGTGAGAATGTTATGTTTTTGATATGTTGGGAGTTTCTAATCCCTCAACACAGGCACAGTAGGTGGAGAAAGCTCCAGAACAAGCCGTATCTGCATCCACTGCCCACGAGCGCTGTCAGCGCCTTCCTGTGCCAGTAGGCCATCTTGTCCCAGAGCTGTGATTTCTCTTGACTGAGTTTTCCTCTTTGTATTTACTTATACCGTGAAAGAGTTCAGTAAACTTGGCACTGTTTTGAAAAGCAAACATGGCCGTGACTTATTTGGACAGCTCCAGGCTGGCTTCCCTGGGGACTGTCCCAACCCACCCAGCTGTGTCTCTGTTGGTCCAGGTTCAAGCCTCCAGGGGGAGTAGTGAGGGGGGGTTGCTGGGTTGGTAAGGGGTGGGGTGACTATGTCTCTCTGGAGTTGGGCTGGGCATCCTTCCTTCCTTCCTGCCTCCTTTCTCCTAAGGGACAAGAGGGGAGGAATGTCCTTGCCTCTCCCAGGACATAGGATGAACTGTTCCCCTAGGGTCCTTTTAGGCCAGGCCTCCGAATAAAAGCTGTGGAGTACGGCTCACAGTTGTTTCTGTGTGTAGCCTGCTGTTAGAAATCTCCTGACAGGTGGCTGGAGAGATGGCTCAGCGGTTAAGAGCACCAACTGCTCTTCCAGAGGACTGGGGTTCGATTCCCAGCACCCACATGGCAGCTAACAACTGTCTGTAGTTCCAGTTCCAGGCAAGACACCAAGACAAATAATTAAATTAAAAAAAAAGTTAAAAAAAAAGAAATCTCCTGACAGAAGCATAGTAAGGAGGTCTTGGTGGAGATGGGAAGTGTCTTGGACACCAGGCATCTGGCAATTAATTCCTTCCTACCTTGGACTATGACTGGCCAATGTGGATCCCCAAAGTGACCCCTGCCCTATCAGGTCTAAGCCCACCTATAGAATGGGCCTTTGGTGCCACCATGTGGGAAGTATCCACAGTGCAATTACAAGCTTGCCCGTGCCAGGGGTGCCCCATCAACAGTCCTGTCTCTCTGAATAGTGACTGAGGTATGCAGTGTCCTACATGCTCAGCTGGTGTCAGTTCTTCTTATGCTCACACTTGGCCTCAGCTCAGGCTCCTGGAACGTCACCAGCATTGAGATTTCCCCTTCAGGAGTGACACACACTCCCTATCCTGTGCCTTCATTTCCTAGTCTTCATTCCCTCCAGTTCCCTCTTTAGAAGATTCTTTTGGTTTCTGTAACTGCTACTGATTTCTAATTGCTTCTCTCTGGCTGACTCTCTTTCTGGTCCCCCAGGACCTCGCTTCTGAATCCACAATAGCACTTTGTGTTTTAGTCTCTCTCTCTCTCTCTCTCTCTCTCTCTCTCTCTTTTCACTTATGATAACCCTTGGACACCCCTAATTCAGTGTGTAAAGTGTAAAATTGATCTCATGTCACAACTGTACTCCTGTGATCCTTCTTTTGGCACTCCATTATCCTCCCAGAGAGCCTCTGCCTGCACCACCCTGCCCTTAGCTATCTATCTGAGACTTCTGCCTGGCCCTGCTGTCCTTGATTTCTCTGCTTAGTCTAGTCTTCAGGGGTGGGTTGCCTCTGTAGGTTGAACCTTGCCCATCCTTACTTTCTTTCTGGTCCCTCATCTCCGGGAAGTTCCTCCCTAGCAAGACCTCAGTCCTGCCAGACTGACCGTCTCGCATCTCTTTCTGTCTTGGCACAGGGTGGTCTGTACACCTGAATGCCTTCTCTGCTTTCTCTTTATCTAACTCATACCTTTCTACCTGTTAGGTCCCAGCTGCGATGTCAGCGTCTTCTGGATAGTTCCTATGGACTCCAGGCTTGGTCAGCAATCTTTTCTTTGTCCCAAGATGTCTATATTTGTTTCCTCTATCACTACCTTGATTGGCTGGTTTCTACCTAGAGTACCCTACTCCAGGACCACATTAGGCTGAATCACCTGACTACCCAATTTTCTATGCCCAAAAGACACAGACAAAAAAAACAAAAAACAAAACAAAACAAAACAAAAAACCATTGAACTCTAGGGAGAGGAAGGCCATGACTGCTGGCCATCCCAGTTAACCAGTGGCCAAGTTGATCTGGGACCCAAGACTTACCTTTCTCTCCTGGGCTTCTTTGCTCTCCAAAATGTCATTATGAACTCAGTTAGGATCCTTGAAGGCCTGATAAGACTTGAGAAGAAGAGAATTGTTCTAGGTGCTCTTGTCTTTTAGAGATAGCAGCCATCAGCCTGGGCTCATTAGAACCCAGAGGGACGTCCCAGGATACCAAGGGAGCTAGTATATAGTGATTACAGGTCAACACATCTAATGACATCCTAGTGAGACTCCCTTTACCTTCAGGGCTATGCAGAGGGAGTGGGAGTCATTCAGGGAGGGCCTGAATTCCTAAAGGGTGCTGGTGGCAGAGGTTATGGTTCCCAGGTTAATTATTTCTAATGTCATACAGAAGAGAATGTGCTGAGTGGGACCTCTCCCACTCAACCTTGGCCTTGAAGCGCACTGATCTTCCCAGACCTATTCTACCCATTACCAGACTGAAGTGTAAGGTCATTTCAATATTCCTCAGGCTCTGAACCATCACTGTGTTCTGGTTCCATGGGAGCGCTCCTCTGAGAATTGAGGGTCCCATCTTGGGTCTCTAGTACTGCTGTGTCCTCTGCCCGCCCCGTGGGTGGACCCGGTTCACTTGCTCAGAGAGGTCAGTAAACAGAACCAAATTGCTCTGTAAGAGAACAAAAAGTGCCAAAGGGGATGTCGCCTGGCACTTTGGAAGTGTCCTTTCCACCTTAACAAGTTCACTAAGCAAACAACCAAAGGCAGAACACAAAGGACCCGTCCAGCTTTTCCCTGTGCATCTGGTCCTTAAACTGCCTTCTGTGAACTTCTTTAGAGCAGCCACTCAGATCTCCTCTGCTGTCCACCCCCCCCATCTTCCTTGTCACTCAATACGAGTGTGATGACATGCTCAGTGAATGCCTACTGGGTCATGAGTGGCTAGAACCCTGGGACACTGGGATATCTTCTCACCCTTGCCTTTCCTTGCCGAGATGGTGCCATCTTGGTTGCTTGTTCCAGACTGTCCAGATGTACAAAGTCCCTCTTGTCTGAGCTGCCAGGATTTAGTTGCTTTCTCTAGTCTTTCTCGATGCTGTTGTTTTCTGAGTTTCCAACATCTAACTGTGGCTTGAGAGTTTCACACTAAAATGAAAAACTTTCCCTGAGATCCCTCCCTGCTTACTTCCCGGAACCTGCTTTCCATCTCCCCTGACCTATAAAGCCTGTGACTCATTCACGGCAGCCAGCAGGGCCTTCTCTGCTGGGATTGCTCACAGGAAACCTGAGAGTAGCCCCGGCGTTGCTGCCTTCACGCTGCCCACTGTTGGCTCTTGCTTTTCTTATCTGAAGCCCTGATTTGTTCTATCAGGAGAAGCAGTGGAGTTGTTAGTTTTTCCCTAGGTTTTGGCACCCTCACTAAAACCGGGCTTTGTATCCAAGGGGCCAGGGTGGAGCTTCTGCAGAACTTTCTGAGCCTGCAAATTATGAAATCACCTTTGTTGATGTTTCTGGATAATGAATGACAGTCTTTGGATCTCCCTAGAAATCTGGAAAACTATAGGATTTGTATACACACACACACACACACACACACACACACACACACACACACACACACGGAGAGAATCTGACAGCAGGGTGAGGGCTAGGGTGGGATTTTGAGAGAATTGACAGATGGGGTCCATATCTGAATGGAATGTGCAATATCTCAGCAAGTGTTTGAAAGGCTGGGGGAGTTTTTGTGCTGGATTCCTGAAGGCTGTCAAAGGCCCCTGGGAGAATTTTAAAAATGCTTTGTTGCTGCCCTTTTGTTGACAGGGTCTTGTTACGTAGCCCAGGCTGGCCTGGAACTCACTATATTGCTCAGGATGGTCTCAAATTCTTGTCAGTCTTTCCGAGTTTCCCAAGTGCTGGGGTTACAGGTGTGTGCTCCATGCCAGCTACACATATGTCTTACAGATATATTACTGAAAGAAGGCAGGGCAATGAATGTGGGTTCTGAATTAAGAGCTTAAAATGAAGTTTGAAAGTCATCCTTAGAGTTCACTCATCTTTTTTTTTTTCTTTTTTAATTTTTTTTTATTTATTATGTATACAGTATACAGGAGAGGGCACCAGATGTCATCACAGATGGCTGTGAGCCACCATGTGGATACTGGGAATTGAACTCAGGACCTCTGGAAGAACAGTCAATGCTCTTAACCTCTGAGCCATCTCTTCAGCCCTGATTTTTTTTTTTTAAAGACAGGGTTTTTCTGTGTGGCCCTGGCTGTCCTAGAACTCACTGTGTAGAGCAGGCTGGCCTAAAACTCACAGAGATCTATTGCATGAATTCTATTTGGTATTATAATAAAAATCCAGAGTCAGATATTGGGGAAAAGCTAAAATATAGAGAAACAAACCACAGCCACTTTTCACCCAGCCAGCTCCTCAGGCCTGTCTCCAAGAATCCTGAGACTGCACGTCTCTTGGTCCTCAGCCAGAAAGGGAAGTGGCAGTCAAAGCCAAGCTCCTCCCTCCTCTGTCTCTCCCTCCCCCTCCCCCCGCCCCCATCTCACTTCCTGGTTCAACTTTCCTAGAGATAGAATTAAAGGTGTGTGCCACCACTGCCTGGCTCTGTTAGGCCTTGAACTCACAGAGATCCAGGTGCATCTCCGTCTCCCAGGAGATGGGATTAAAGGATTAAAGGCAGGGTCACCACTCCCTGACCTTCATGGCTTGGCTCCATGGGTGGCTCTGTTCTCTGATATTCCAGACTATTTTTATTAAATATACAATATATCACCATGAAGGTCTGCCTGCTTCTGCCTTCTGAGTGCTGGAATTAAAGGAGTAAGACACCACTGCCCATTTTAGAGTTTACTCTTATCTTTGTCGTTAGTAATACCCAGTAGCAATAACCATCAGTTTCTTCTAGTACTGAGGACTTTGTGTATACTAGTGCTCCACCAATGAAACTGATTATAATTCCTGGTTTATTCTTTTGTTGTTTCGTTTTGTTTGAGATAGGGTTTCTCTACATAGTCCTGGCTGGCCTGGAGCTCCCATTTAGACCAATCTGGTCTCAGACTGGCAGAGATCCACCTGCCTCTGCCTCCTGAGTGTTGGAATTAGTGGCCTGCACCACCACACCCAGCCTTCCCTTGCTTATTTTTTTAAAAACTTTATTTATTTATTTTATTTATTTGCCTTGGTGTTTGCCTGGAACTGGAACTACAGACAGTTGTTAGCTGCCATGTGGGTGCTGGGAATCAAACCCGGGTCCTCTGGAAGAGCAGATGGCGCTCTTAACTGCTGAGCCATCTCTCCAGCCCCCTCCCCTGTTTATTTTTAAGTATATTTATTTCCTTGGAGAACTATTTTCTGGATATTATTTCAAACTGACACACTTATTCTGCCTTGATCTTGAAACATTTTATCCGGGACTTATTTTGTGAAACTCAGTGGGAAGAGTAAATACCACGTGCCTCATTCAATAGATTATGAACTTCACGATAGGAAACTAATGATGGACCCTTTGGAGCACGGAGCCCATACAGTTACAGTCACTAAATCATGCTGAGGTGCTAACTGAGCTTTGATACACACTTGGACTAAAGTATAGTTTGTTTGTATGAAAACTAATTATGCCCCCATCTAGTGTGCAGTGTGACTGCTGGTAATGTGTGTGTGTGTGTGTGTGTGTGTATAAGAAATGTTAGGGGATCTGTGTTTGGGTGCTTCTGACTGATGTTCACTAACCCTAGAGAGACCACTATATTGCAATTAAGTTCATCTCTGAGAAGCAGAGCTACTCACACAGCCTTGTCATTTAGCATAGAGTTTTTTTTGTTGTTGTTAATAGGTTTTCTGTACCTCAATAGAAGGTTTCTTTACCAAAGCAGTGAGTCAGGACAAGCCGGATTGAAAAAGTAAAAGAGGGGGCTGGAGAGCTGGCTCAGCGGTTAAGAGCACTGACTGCTCTTCCAGGGGACCTGAGTTCGATTCCCAGCAAACATGTGGTGACTCACAACCATCCATAATGGGATCTGATAACCTCTTCTGGTGTGCAGGTGTACATGACAACAGAGCACTCATATGTTAAAAAAATATATAATTTTAAAAAAGTAAAATAACTGATTCGTTTAAGCAAAGCAACTCTTGAGTGAGCCCTCCAGCCTCAGAGGTCATGCCCAAACTAAAGCCGGAAGCTTAAATACCCTGTAGGCGAGAAGTGATGATGTATCCTTCATAGGTGGGTTTGCGGTACGATTTAGATGATTTAGAAGGGGGCTTGGACCACTGGCAAGGCTCTCCAGGGGAGGAGCTGCCACAGCCACCAAGAATGTGCAGTTGGGCCTTTTGACTCCTTTTCTCTGTTGGAGACATTCTGAGAGGGCGGGGTTTGGAGAGAGAAAAATCTGGGCCTTTCTGGATCAAGCAGGAGTGAGCTGGACGGTCCAGATGAACAGCTGTCATTTTCTGAAAATTGATGAGGAGGCCAGAGAAGACAGAGCAGGGTGAGGGTGGGAAGAGAGGGTGAATGAAAAAAAAAAAAAAAAAGGCTTATAGAATCCCCTCTAGTAGAACTTTGTTTTTCAATTCTTCTCTCTCTCTTCCTCCCAGGTTTCGGCACCAGATAAATGAAAAGCAGAAATAAAAGAACATGACTGCTCTGCTAAGGGGTTGAGTTTTTATTATAGGTAAAAGAGAGAACACAGGAAGAGTCCAGAATGAACATTCCCGGAAGAGTGAACCAGACCATATGAGGAGGGGGTAAAGGGAGAGCAACGGGAGAGCAGCTCCAGGAACCTGGAGCTGGAGCGAGCCAGGAGACCAGGAGACCAAGAAGGGGAAGGCCAGTGGAGCTCAGGGATTAAAGAGGTTACAGGTCGGGCGCAGGGTTTGCAAACCAGGATATCTCTCTCTGTAACAGGTATGCTGTGAGAGGGGCAATGTCTGCTTTAATATGTTAATAGGCCTAACCCTAACCCAACCAGTTTGTCCCAGGTGTGTGTGTGTGTGTGTGTGTGTGTGTGTGTGTGTG
>PVIH01010543.1:0-24618 GCA_004025045.1 Sigmodon hispidus
ATTTGTAATAGCAAGAACCTGGAAACAACCTAGATGTCCCTCAACTGAAGAATGGATTAACAAACTGTGGTACATCTACACAATGGAATACTACTCAGCAGTAAGAAAAAATGATATCCTAAAATTTGCAGGCAAATGGATGGATTTGGAGAATATCCTCCTGAGCGAGGTATCACAATCTCAGAAAGATAAGCAGGGGTTGTACTCACACATTAGTGGTCTCTAAACAAACAAACAAGAAAAAAAGCCAAGCATGCCCAAACTGCAAACCACAACCACTGAACAGCTTGGGATCAGAGACACCCTGGACTGATCCTTTGGATCCCACTCCAACTATAGGAACACCTGACTCACTCTTGAGGGAGGGGGCACAAAACTGGATTTGCCAGGAGTGGAGACTGATCCAAGCATTATTGTATCAGTGGGACCATAGGACTGTCTGCTCCCTGCCCAGGGAGGGGATGGGGATTTGTGGAGAAGAAAAAATGACCTGATGTTGGGGGAGGGAAAAGGGACCTTGAATAAGGATATACAGGGATGGAAAAAAAAATTCAGAGGGAAAGCCGAACACAAAGTAAATATATGTGTAGCAATCTTACTTGCATTATCACCCTTGATACATCATGATTATGATTTTTATTTTCTTTATAGTTATTGTTAACTTCTCAACATTTTAAATTCATTTTACTGTTTTTCTTGATAAATACAAAATAAGTAAATAAAAAAAGAAAGTTATGGATTCCCTCCATTTCAAAAGAAAATTGTCAGGTAAGATTAAAGTTCCAATCAAAATTTGTTTGTACCTGTCCATTCTGGATTGCACAAAATGGCATTGATTCATCTTTTATCTTAAGTTACTTAATCTGTTACTCAGCATAGTAAAACACAAGCACATGATCATTGCACTGAAAGAGTTCTGAAGATGTAGAATATGTCAAGGTTATATGGACAGGTTATGACAGATGCCTATCTGTAATATTAGAAGAACATTAGCTGAAACAGTCAAGCCACTGAGTCCTTTATTAAACACGAAAAGAGACAATAGATAGAATGTGATACAACTGACTGTATGTATGCAATATCTTTTTGTTGTTTAATGTGACCTATTGAACTTGATAACTCTTATTTTGCAAGCTCTGGAGAACACATTCGAAAATACAATTAGTTGTAAAATTTAAAAATGGCATTATGATACCTGGTTAGGTTGCATGGTGGGTAAATGCTTTAGCCAAGAAAGCCTAATGGCTTGGAATAAATCCCCAGAACACATGCAAAGATGGAAGGAGAGCAATGCATTCAAAAAGCTGTCTACTTAAGAATATAGACTTAAGAATGTAGTACCCATGTCAAGAGACCCCCCCCCCCAAAGACTACCAGAGAGCTGGATTTTAATGCAAAGACAAGACGGTAAGCTCATTCTTTTGAACAGGATCCAACCCAGGCCTAAACTCTATGTTCCACCGCAGCAGAGGGAAGCTGGCCTCAGTGGTGAGAGGGTTTTTAAAGAAATAAATAGGAAAGCAAAGTGTTAAATATCTTGATGTTTTAAGATTGACTAAATGAGTATAAGGCAAAGTAACTGTTAGTTTTTTTGCAGGTGTTGCATGAATGGAATCTCAACACCGGCGCCACATGCAAAAAAACTAACAGTAACTCTTTGAAACTATTGGTTAAACTTTTAGTGCAAAACTGAGTTTCAAATCTACTGGCTGTCAGTTGAGTTCTTGAGATTTTTTCCAAGATTTTTCTTAGACCTGAACCCTGCCCTCAGGCACTAGATAGTCTAAAAAATGGTCTTTCCCTGAGATAAAGTTTTCTAAAGGTAAACACATGTCTTCACAAAGAATGTCAGGTCTATTCTATCTAATCTTCTCACCTATGTGTTTGTTTTGTTTTTAGAATTTTTTGGTTGTCACTTGATCACAGCTGCATTCTTTCACCATAAAGAACAACACTTTTGTTAATATGTGTTAAGATTCTGTCCCTTTTCTGGAGCCACAGCCAATTGGCAATAACCTGGCTTTCCCAGTGTTCTGACATCAAGCTCCATTTAAAAAGACTCCCACCCTTAGCTTCCTGTCTTACCTCTTGTCCCTATCTCTTCCTACCTTGCCAGAGCACACTTGCCCCTCCTCTGTCTCATTCCTGCCATCTATCTATCTATCTATCTATCTATCTATCTATCTATCTATCTATCATCTCTCCCTGCTCCCCTCATTATAATAAACCCTTTCCTGTGCCTTTCTTTGCCACTGCCCTCTGGGTTACACAGCATCTATATCATGGGTTTCTGTGTAGGTGTATAGGGGTTTCTACTAGGAGAAGGCCTGTACAAGTGACAAAACTTGTAAGCAGACATCTTGTTTCTTAGTGTCAAGATCACATATTAACTGTGATTCAAAGTTATCTGTGACCATCCTCATCACAGTCCTCACACTGGGCTAAACTTTTATGTTACACAAGTCTTCAAAAAGAGAGATAATTTAATGTTAAGGCAACAAAATAGGGCACATTGTTAATTAAGCATTCATGGCTCATGCTTTCAAAGAGATTTTGATCTTTAAGTAGAGATAATAGACAAGCAAAGTGATGACTGTTTTAAAAATTATACCTTGTAACTTTATCTATTCTAGAATGCCTCCACTCCCTCTCCAAATGCTTCTGAGAAATCAAGATAGAATTATTTATGCTTGAGTAATATGTAATACTGCAAACAGAAGAAGCAATTATCCTTTATACATGGAAGAGTTTCCATGGCGAGAAAACATTTCTTGCTAATAGGAAAGGTCTTGAGTTTTCTATCATAGGTCCAAGATTATAAACTCTTCTAAGTTTGCTCTTTCTGAGACATCTCACCAGTATAATTCTTTCTTCTGAAGTTGTCACCAAAAGTCCAAATTCGGTCTTGATTTCTCATCGAGAACCTCAAGCTACAAGTTACAAAGTTGCTTGAAATTTTACACATTCAAAAAGAATCACTGATTTTCTTCTTCACTCCTGAACCTTCTCATGTATTCTCTGAAAGCCAATAACCTAAACCTAAGAATTGGACCCGTGTTATTGCCTCATCTGTTTTTGACCTCTGTATTTTGTTTTTACCCTCTTACTACTTCCACATCCTTTCTTTCATGTGTATTTTAGACTTATCCTTTCTTTATTTCATTCTTGGATTGTTTTCATAATGTTTTATAGTATTCTTATTGCAGGGCCTCAAATTGTGTTTTATAAATTTCAACTGGTCATAATACAGCTTAAACCTCTATTGATTTCTCATTGCCTGATGAGAAAGTACAAACATTTTCTAACATAGAAAAATAATCATGTCTCTAGAATCAGAACATTCTATTAAGTATTTTTTCTTATTTTTATGTTTTTCCAATTTATTATTACATACATTTCTTAAAATTCTCTTAGCTATTTCTCATACAAATAAGGACAAATTCTCTAGCCAATCCCTGTTTTTGTGTATCATAACTGACCACATAGAAAATAGGTTGTAGAATGTATATATATATCAGATTATTTTTCACTTTTGAATCTTTTAGGTAAGTGGAAATCTGAGCCTAGAAATGATAGCTATCATAGATGACATATGAATTCTGTTTATGAATACTTTTCATTCACAGCTATGATTTATGGAATCAAGAAAGTTTTGCTTCATTACTTGACCTTCTTAGTATCTAAATACACAGAAGAATATTTGGTAAAAAGTTTTTGAATGACTGGGTGACCAAATTGTGACTGGATAAACCTTTAAGGAACCATTATTTTTTATGGTCTTAAGATTTTAAAATGAATGACACGCATATTTCTACTACAGGAAATTGGCAAACTTGTTTTAATATTAGTTTTCAAAAGAGCATGTGTTTAATTGATAAGTATTTAAAGACAATATGTAGATTATCCCTGTGTTTAAGAGATGTTTCTTTTTTCTTTTCTTTCCTTTCCTTTTTTTTTTTTTTTTTTTTTTTTTTTTTTTTTTTTTTTTTTTTTTTTTTTTTTTTTTTTTTTTTTTTTTTTTTTTTTTTTTTTTTTTTTTTTTTTTTAGATAAACTCAATGGTATGGTTGTCCCATACCCTTAGTGTGAGAAAGTACAAATTCAACCTTACATGTGAAGAACAGAATAAGAGAAGAAAGGAAGATGAAGGAGGAGGACAGTAGAAGAGAGGGAAAGAAGGGGTAGAAGAAATAGAAAGAAAAGGAAAGAGAATAAGAAAGAAGGAAAGAAGGAGAGAGAATAGGAGAATACATTTTGAGACATGAGGATTGGGTACATTTTGTAGGTGTTATTGAAAGAAAGGGGGAACAAAATACTTTCTATGACTTTTTCAAAGATTTAATACTAATATCAAAAAGGAAGCCCTAAAGTTATCACAGGCATTTATTATTCATAGAACCTTGAAGCTGTCATTAATAATGTCAGGATTGAATTTAACCAGTCTGAAAGTAAGAGGCTGTAAGAGATTACAATTGAAATGTAATCATTTCATTATCAACATTACGTTAATCTCATTTTATTTTTAAGTTTGTTTGTAATATGCTTTTTAAGATTCATTTTCTCATCAACTCACCACAGCAGGACTTACATTGCCCAACCCTTTATTGTTAGAAACAGATAAAGGGAGAGGGCACAAAAATATACTTCATTTGGGATAAGAATATTGCAAGTCTTCTCATTTAGACTATTTGGAATATACAGTCTAATATTGAGATCTAACATACTCTAACTGTACATTCAATTACAAAAAATATATATGTTATTTCATGATATCATTTATTCTATTCTCACACCCTGTTCTTAGCCACAGGTACTATCTATTCTATTCTCTGCATTATAAACAAAGTTGGAGCTTTCTGTTCAACAACTTGATAATTTTCAACAGTCTTTTCCCAAATTACCACACAGAGGCTTATATTAAATATAAATTCTTGGATGATGACACAAGCATATTACTTACTAGCTCTTATATTTAAACTAACCCATTTCTTGCACCTTGGGAAGTTTTCTGCCACTCCTGAACCCACCTTTCCTCCTCTGAGCCCTCAGTTTTATAGAACTGCCTAACTTTATTTTGCCCTGCAAAAGACTGAAAATTCTTTGGTATCAACCGACGACAGAAACACAAATTAATAGCCTACAGAAGGAAACCCCACAGCATTATATGAAATAAGCATTTGAGAATTTCATGAGTGTATGACATAGATATATATCTGTCCTTTGTGCCAAACTTATTTTACTTGACATGATGTCCTCCAAGTTAAAAGATTATGTGATCTTATTCTCTTTAAAAGCTAGCTAATATTCCAGTCTGTTTCTTGAATAAATTGCCAGATTGATCCCTGCAATGTGGAAAGAAGTTAAGGCAGAAGGAAAAGAAAGAAAGACACCTTGTTTTGGTCTCAATTCTTCCAAATTTAGAAGTGAAGAGAGTTTTGCATAAAGCTTAGTTGTAGAGTGCATTGTTTATTTATTGATTTATATATTTATATATTTCTTTATTTTTTCTACTTCACTATTTTTCAAAGCATAATTGGAATTTATTAAGAAACAATGATAACAATTTTTTAAAGGGTTTAGAAGATTTTAATCATGTCTTCATTGTTATCTGAATTTTCCAAATATCTTTTTAATCTTTAACTTTATTAATTTTGGTCTTTTTTTTGGTTACTTTGACAGAGTTAGCTATATTTTTGTCTTTTTAAAGAACCTATTCTTTGTTTTATTGATTTATCTATTCCCATTTTATTTATTTCAACCCAATCTTTATTATTTCTCCCTTTTTCTTTGATGACTGGTATTTTTTCTTGTCCCCCCGTCCTAATATCCATTTATTTTTATATTACTCCAGGAATTATAATTCTTTTTCCTTCTTTGTTTCTTCAGTGGCACATTTATTATTCAATTGTGTGTAATTTAGTCTTTGTAGTTTCTTTGATTATTTTCTGTATTTGTCCTGCTGTTCATTTCAACCTTATCCCATTTGGTAAGATAGTATATAGGACTATTGTCTAATTTTTTGAGAATTATTTTGTATCTAACAAAAAGATGTTTTTTAGCATTTTCATAGAACTTTTATTAATCAGTTAAAAAGGCTCCTTTTTATCCTTGATCTTTGTATAATTTTGTTACAATAAAGTCATATATTTTATCTGTGTGTACCTTTGTTCGAGCTCCCTTCCCCCTCATGCCCCTTCCAGTCACTCTGCTCCACATCACTTTATCTCCTCCCCAACAAGGGCAGCAGGTCCCAAGGTCCCAAGGTGGCTTAGTTCAGCATCCACTTCAGGCAGATCTGCTTTCCTCACCACAACATCAAGACTGGGTCAGATGTTCCTCTGGAGGGAGTAGGATACAAGGTGCCGGTCCAAGGTATTTCAGATCCCAAGTTGTTCAGTGTTTGTGGTTTGCAGCTTGGGCATGCTTTGCTTTTGCTTTTTTTGTTTAGAGTCTACTAATGAGTAAGTACATCCCCTGCTTCTCTTTCTGGTTTTGTGATACCTCACTCAGGAGGATATTCTCCAAATCCATCCATTTGCCTGAAAATTTTAAGATATAATTTTTTCTTACTGCTGAGTAGTACTCCAATGGGTAGATGCACCACAGTTTGTTAATTCAGTCTTCAGTTGAGGGGCATCTAGGTTGTTTCCAGATTCTTGCTATTACAAATAATGCTGCTATGAACATGATTGAGCTAATGCCTTTGGAGTGCAAAGGTGCATCTTTAGGGTATGTGCAAAGTGCATTCTAATATACAGAAATCCTCAAGTTGATTACTAGTACCACATGGAACAGGAAAAAGAGAAAAAAAAAACAAACTTCTGTTAAGTGGTTATTTACTTTAAAGAAATAAATCACTCCACTAAAATTTTTTGCTTCAACTATTACTGTACTTTTCATATCTTTTAAAAATCATTTGCTTTGGGTCAGTAGTTGTCAATGTACATATTATTTGTCATATGACACACTGGGGTTGGAGAATGAATAAATAGAATGTTTTGTATACACACACACACACACACACACACACACACACACACACACATATATATATATATATATATATATATATTTGATATGACCCTTCCACTTAGCTAGACCTTCATCTGCTTTTGCAGTTCTGTATGAGACAGAAACATACAGTCTTCCTCTGCTGCCCACAGAACTGTCATCTCAACACTTATGCTGAAAGCAAATTTGCTATGTAGTCATAGGCAAGCTCAGGCCCAAGCAGAGGTAAGACAGATCCTTTCTCCCAGAGAGAGTTTTCAAAATTTATGTGACCATTTTTGAATCTCCCAAATTCAACAGTATGGCTGATGCTTTTTTTTCTTCCAAACGTAAGGCTTCACTTATTTATTACTGAATTACCAAATGAACCTACAAGAGCACAGAAACAAAGAGAAAACTCGTATTCCTAATAAACATATTCAGCTGTCCAGACATTAGTAATGTTGTACACTTGACAGAGTAAGTTAATGATGACCTTCAAACAGCATAAATATGTGTGGTCCCTTATAGACCCAGTTTGATTTGTCTCCAGTGTCTCCTCTTGGAATTGTACATGATTTTATTGTCAGTTTTCATCTGAATCCATTGTGGAATTAGACAATTTTGCTTTTCGGGCTAATGCTTTTTTTTAATGAATAAAGTCTCATCTTTTATCCTTGCATCTCCTTGTTCAAAGTTGTAGGATGCATCCCTATTTTCTTTTCAAACTGAAATAAGGTACAATCAAAGAGAAAGCTAAGAATAGTCAACAATTATGAAAGTGGATGTAAGGACATAAACTTCACTAAAATTATTTACTTTTACTTATTTTATAAACTCAGTATTTATTCATTGGCCAATTCTATCTGAATTATCTGGCCCGCTTTGTTCTCTTACAGCATTGATTTTTCTATATGACTATATAAGCATCACTAACACAATTTTGTACTTTTGTCTCCACTGAATTACTTTAAAGACCAAGTTTTATATAGAGTCTCTACTTATCTACATGTCAATAACCTCTAGGAATTACACTAATCACTGATTTTCAATTTTTTCTGTTAATGCTATGAACACTAGCACCAATATTTTTGGGGTTGTTCTAAAAGGGTACACAATAAATTTATGCAGTGACCACTTTTAACGTCCAGGAAAAAATTGATCTAGGTTTCTGGACAAATGAGGAAAAAAACCACCTTAGGTCTCTCTTTTTTACTGTTGTATCTCTGTTTCACCTATTTTTGTGATATAAGTGTTTATGTTTATCATGTGTCAACCAAACTCTGTAGGCATAGTTTTCTCTTGTTTAAATACACTGGTGTATGACTGCACAAAAGTTGACTGAAACTACTTACTTAATACTTAATTCATGATGCTATTAAATATATTTTAACATTTGGTTTGGTGATGTTATAAAATAACAAACTGAAAATTTAAAATATTTAGTTAAAGTGCTATTAAAGATTTTTATATGTATACTTATATATTTATTTTTGTCTACCTGCAGTTAGAGGAAAAAAACCTTGAGGTGTGGTAGTTTTATGTATGTTTAATTATTGTTCAAAGAGAAAGCCATATTAACAGTGGTTTGAAGACACAATGCATTGCACAGTGGTAGCGTAATCTCTAAAGTGAGCATTTTCTGCCTTCAATAAGACTGCTGTTGTGTATTTTCTATATTGAATTTCTGCTTCATTTCACTGTGAATTTTATATCTTTTATAATCTCAATAAACATTGTGTCTCCATGAAAAACACATTATTGTTTATTTAGACAATAATCTGCTATTCAGTAGATAATAAGTATATAAAACTAAATAGTAGTTTTGTTTTTTCTTAAGGAAAAATGCTTAAGAGTGATTATAAACCATACATAGTCAATAAACTAGAGTTGCTGTATGTAAACTCCAAAAGCATTAGGCAAGTAATTGAGTTACTGGTATGATACTTTCTTATGCTTGCATGTGAGTAGCATGTTATAATAAAAAATTGGCATCATTGCACAGTAAAACCCTCAAAGGCTCAGGAAGTGTCTCTGGGGTGTAATCCTCATTATGTCTGTTATTGCAACATTATAAACATTATCACACCTCTCTAAAGCCCAATATATATATATCTGCAAACACATATGCTGTGAGAGTTAAATGGTATAATACATTTAGAGAACATGGAAGATTGCCATGCATACTGAATACTGTCAAGTCAGTCAAAATTACAGTTAAATCAGTGTGAAACTGGAGGGGAAGAAGCATTCATAGAAAAGTCTTTGCAATTGCAGAAGATACAGACTTTCATATGTTAAATTGGGTGGTCTTGAAAGATTTTTATCACAACACTGGCATAGGTTTAGCTTCGACTCAGGAACATCTTAAAACTCCTTCTAGGAACAAGTTTGCTGGGTGCTGGAGCAGAAATTACCAGTGAAGGACATCTCCCATGTTAGGTGGAGTTTCCTTTATCTGATATTGTCAACGTAGAATGTCTGGCAGAACTCCTTCCTGTCTTTCCATTAATTAAAACTTTGCACAGCCATTCAAGTTTACGAATATACCTCATGATTAAGTGATGAAAAACATACCCGGAAGTTCTTTATTCTCAAGGTGTGGTTATTAACCATCTATAAACATGTTTTGGATATTAAGTACAAATTTAAATTTGGGAACAGTTCTTTTTATTTTTATTTATTTTTATGAATAAAGTCATATTTTTTATCCATGTATCCCCTTGTTCAGACTCCTTTCCCCCTCCTGTCACTCCCTGTCACTCATTCTTTTCCCCATCACTTTATCTCCTCCCCAGCAAGGGCAGGAGGTCCCAAGGTCTGAATGTGGCTTAATTCAGCAACCACTCCAGGCAGATCAGCTTTCCTCATTCTAACATCAAGACTGGGTCAGGTGTTCCTCTGGAGGAAATGGCTTCCAAGGTGCCAGTCCAGACAGTTCTTCTTTATGACTGTATAATGCAGATTACATCATTATTTTCTTATTGAAAAAGAGGTATACTTTGTATATCCACACCAGGCTTTGACATTTTCATGATGCAATTAAAATGAACTTTACTTTCCTTCATTTTTCTGTGTAGTCCTAATTTATATTTTCTTAGAAAGTAAAATTAAAATCAATTACACATAGACACACACATTTATGTGTTTATATATGTACACATATATACATATATACACACATATATACATATATATATATATATATCATGGTATATAGTTTGTTATGTTGACTTCCTTGTTCAAGAGACTCGTGAAAAACAAGATTAAGATAGGTGTCTTAACTTCTATGAGTTCATACATAAGGTTTCATATTTATATACCAGAATATTGACATTTCTCCATCTTAGAGTAACAACTGGAATTTGTTCATAGTTTTATTTGGAGTCTGATAAATTAAAGTTAATGTTGTTTCTTTATGAAGAGCAGAGGACAAGGCTTGGGCCTGGTAATACCTAGCTCCTCCAGAATTAAAATTAAGCACAAATAATAGCAGATGATTTTGGTTCTGTATACAAAAACAAGGTATGAGATCCATGCATGACTGAACAGGAGAGAGTGATGATTGTCCCGTGGCTTGCTACAGGACTGGCAGACAAGTGTGATGAAGGCAATTTACAAAAGAAATTTGATTATGAGCAGAAGGATTCCTTTTTCTTTATATATACTCCATGAGGACAATTTATGAATGGCTGTAATTAAAACTAGTAACTGGTTGGTATTTGAACATTACATTTGAAACATGCAGCCACCAATAGAAAAGTAATAGAAGAATTAATGTCAACCAAAAGTTTTGCCAAAAAAAAGAAAAATCTGTCAGTCATCCATCATTTGCCACCATCATTGTGAATGCTCCTGAGGATGCTGCCTGTTAGACTGGATTCTGCAATATGGTGTGGCGAGCCGCTTCTGGCCTGCAGAACGACGAGTCACCACATGCACGATTCTTCTCGGATCACACTTTATTGGAGTACAGCTCAGTTGTGAAATGGTGGAAAGAAGACCCCGAACCTGAGATTCAGCCTGCTTATATAGGGAAGCCTGGCGCGTGATTGGTGTCCATCACAATGCCTCATTAACATATGGCTGGTGATTGGTTCAAAGTAGTACTCATTAGCATGTGGCTGGTGATTGGCCCAAAATACTGGCTCATTAACATATTTGAGGATTGCATCGGATAGGTCCTTTCTCAATGCCTAATTAGCATAAGCACATCAGATTGGTCACTACTCGATGCCTAATTAGCATAAGCGGCAATAGAATGTTCCAGCAAGTTGTGCAAAGGCAAACTGCACCCTACATCTTGGCAATCAATAAATATCACACTTTTCAAGCCTTGAGTCTAAAGTGATAGGAGATTTTGAAAATGTTATGCAGGTGTGGGTAAGAAAAAAAATCTGACTTTTCTCATTTCTCAATATCTCTCCTGCAGCTAAACTTTCAATTAAAACCCATAGGATTGCAAGTATCATCTCAGTCTTTCTAGAATTACAAGAAGGAGGAAGAAGATGAAGGTGGTGAAGGTGATTGATACAAATATCTCAGCATTGCTGCAAGTTCGCATATTCTTATACTCATTTCATTGTTTGTTTTTCTTAACTTGATGCAATAAGAGAAAATAAATAAATAAAATTGAATCACAATGCTAGGAAAATAATTCACTCGAAAACAGTGCTTCTTTTGTAAGCACAGAGACTAAATTTGGTGTTCAATATCTATGTAGAAACAGCGATAAAAATCTCTTTAATGTTGACTATTCAACAAAATTAGCAATATTTCTGAAGTTTGTCTTGAAGATGTCATGTATCTACTCACATTGTACACATTAATGCAGACATATGTTATAAAATGGAATAATATTAAAAAAAAGAAAAGAAAAAACTAGGTTGTGGTGTTATGTACTTGCAACCCCAGCCCTGAGAAGGTGATTACAAGTAGATCCATCCTGGGGGCTTACTGCCCCAAAGCCTAGCTTCCTTGGTAAATTGTCAAGTTAAAGAGAGTTTTTTTCTCAGTAAATAAGAGATGTGCTGCCGGAAGAATAACATGTGAACACAGGAACACCTGCATACCCATGAAGACACAAACACAACACACAAGTAGTTTTTTAAAAAATAATAAAAAAATGAAACAAACTAAATACAAATATCCTCACAAAAAAAACTAGAGCAATATTAGCTATGTAAACAGGATGAAGTGCTAACTACATTCATATCTTATTAATATGAAATTTGATATTTTATTGCCCATACATGACAGTGTACAAATAAGCACAATGACGTAAGTGATTTCAGTCGCCATTTGAAAAAGTCTCTTTGAAATCATTAGATACAGTGGTATTAAATAAGTTATATAGATTTATAAGTCAATTTCACAATTAATATATGAACTGAAGGTTAGGTTAACAACTCAATGCAAATTTTATGCAAAGTGAGTCTGAAGATCAATTTTTTTCTTAATAACAAGAAAGAAAGGGGAAAATAGGGAACATTCGTAAAGGTAACAGGGATATAATAGCTATAATTAGATTCAGTGTAATAATGGGGATGTAAAAGAGTTGAGTACCTAAATCAGGACACTAAACCTGTTAATGAATGTTATATTACTATATAAATATCTCTTGAATTCTTTAGATCCTTATGTATCTTCACAATTCAACATTTAAAACTGTAAGGGATTGAAAAGATAAATCATTTGGTAAAATGTTGGATTGTCCCTGCAAACTTAAGGAAGAAGTTGGATCCCTGTCATGAACATAAAAAAGAAAAAACGAAACAACACAACAACGACAAAAACAGGGTGTGAGGGTTTGTGCTTTTAATCACAATATTGGAGAAGCATGATCAGATAAATCCTTGGGACTTGCTGGAAGCCTTCTTGGTGAGCTCCAGAGCAGAGAGTGATGAAAACAGAAGAAAACAAGCAAACATAAGTTGTGTCTAAAGAAATGTTTCAGGAACTGACATTTATAACTCCAGTTCCAGAGCATCCAATGCTTACTTATGGCTCCTTGGTCACTAAATATACATGAGGTACAAAGATATGTAGACATAAACCACAAACAAAAAAATAATTAAAAAATCAATAAAAAGAAAACACACAAAATGTTTCTTCTGGGGAACAACACCCAAAGAGGACCTCTTTCTTCACAAACACAAGCATGCATGCATATAAACATGTGCATTCAAATAAATACACACACACACACACACACACACACACACACTAAACTCAAGCTTGATGTGATGACCAGTGCCTTCCAAACCTGCCTCAGCACTCAGGAATCTGAAGTTGGAGTGTCTGGAAAGAAAGGTCAGGCTGGGCTATAAAGTAAACATCATGTCAAGAGAATAATAGCAGCAATAAGAAATATACTCTAGATGGTCTGGAGACTTCTGTTGCTTAGAGTGTTAGGAAAACCACGCAAAATATAAGATGAAATTGTTTACAAGTATTTAGTAGATTTCATGCTTACACAAACAGTTACACTAACGTCATCTTAAGACATCTTAATAAGATATTAAATTTCTACATTGTGGTGATATTGATTCTTTGAACAAAATTACTGAGGCTTTTTTGGCAGTGAATATAAGTGCCATTTTTTGTTGTTGTTTGTTTTTAGAGATTGTTTCTTTGTGTAATCTTGTTCAGAAACTATCTCTGTAGACCAGCCTGTCCTAGAATACACAGAATTCTGCCTACCTCTGCCTGTTGGGTGCTGGGATTAAAGGCATATGCCACCACTACCTAGGTGAATGGTCTATTTTTATATCAGTAAGAATGCATGAAATAAAAGAATTATAAAAACAGTACCTACATAAACACAATGTAATTAGTATATACTGTGCTGAAGTATGGATGATAATGATTCCATATCACACCAACTATTCAATCCACATGTAATAAATACCATCTACATACACATCAGCTTATGAAGTGATATGTAAGTACTTGAAATGGAACTTTGCTCATTGTTCTCACCTCATACATTTTCCCTGATTTTATCTTTTTCTCCTTCCTCTTCTTTGCCATTTGATTTCATGTATCATCAGTGCCCAAAAGAAAATCAATGTAATATTAACATTACTTTCACAGAAGTGAAAAATGAGGCCTAATGTTATTATCAGTTCACTTCCAATTTTACCTGCTAAACGACAGAGGTAGGCCATGCACTGGCTTAGAAAAGACCCGAACTATCCATTCTAAGCTATTATTCATTCATTTTCCCTCTTCATCTATTTTCCTTCTTCCAATATATCAATTTCTGATGGAACATTTTGAAAAAGAAAAGAAGACAGTTACTAAGATGCTGGGGTAATACGCAAAAGAGAAAAAAATGTTGAATCACATAACACAGATGAGAAGATGGAAGGGAACATACAGGTAAGGAACAGAAGCAGAAAGCAAAGGAATGAAAGACTTCATGCTGAGCATTCCTGAAAGGGGAGAACACATTGCTTGCTAGTGCAAATTTAATTTGATTTAAGAGTTTTTGTCTTGCAGAAAAAAGCCTGTATTATCTTGGTGAACTTCAGTATGCTGTAATCACTACTAAATTTTCTGGATCTGATATCTTTTTAAGAATAAAAATTTACTGCAGGTGTATTCACATGTGAGGATGGGAAATACGTAGAAAAAAGTTAAAATATCATAGACTTAAGATTTTTTTTAAGTTGGTAGTTAGTGGTGGAGATTTTTAGAAGACTACTTGTCTGCTTCTTTTTGTGACTGGGGAAAATAAAATTTGAAACATGTACTAAATCTTTTCCACATGTTCAAGTGCTCCCTGAACCACCATACAGCTAATTCTTCTGAAATCCCTTCGAAACTCTTAACCCCATTTTAAGATAGGGAACTGAGTCTAGGTAATGGTATTTACTACATCTTATAAGTGACCAGTTGTTAACTGAAATTCTCTTCATTCCAAAAGCCACAGTTATCCCAGTTTATCAATTTATTTTTTTCTCAGACATAAGAGAAGAAACAAATTTGTTGCTTGCAGGTTCTTTTTTTACAAAAAACTTCTAAGAAATAATTAGTTAAGATTTAAATTATTCTTACTGTGGTTGGGTTTTGCATGAAGCAATGACTCAGAGATGTGGATATCTATACACAGTCAATCTTAGATCATAATTCATGCTGTCATATAACTTTATTGAATAAATATGCTTAGTCCTTGGTTAATGTATTAAAGAGAAATATCCTACTTTAACTTATATGTGACAAAGAGAGATTCTTTATATTGTAACAGAAATGGACTTTCTTTTCTAAGTGTAGAAATCCTTATAGTTTTCTGAAAGTAAAATTTTCACATGTAGGGGTGTTCATGAGCTCTCCCAGACACTAACTCATGCAATCTGGCTGTGGTTGTTCCTTTGGTATTTCAGTTAGCTATCATATAAGTCTGAAAGAGTGAGACAAAAACTTCACAGAATAATTTATCAAAGAGGACTTTAAAAAATAAAGTTTATATGAAGCATTTAAAAAGTTTCAGCTCAAAATTATTATCCACATCCTCACCCTGGTTTATTGCTTCTCAGCAGATGCCCTTAAGTAAGAAACAACCATTCTAAGTTTTCATTTTTTTCATTTAAAGATGGACAAGCAATATGATTATCACATGAAATTATAGTGAAATTTATGAGTGTTTGAACTTGACAAGTCTTGGCATCAAATTTGGAGCATACTGTATTTTTTTTTCATATCATTGGCATTCTGTTCTTGCTATATTCCTTTTTTACATCTACAGTTAATTTTTTATTCAAAATGTTTCAGGAAACTGGAGGCTATGAAGAGATGTGGGGAGATGGTGACCTAATTTGCAATGAAATATTAGAGGAAAAATCTGACAAAAGCCTGTGGAGGGCGTGGGTAGCTTACTAAAGCCAATGTGTGCTTAATTGAGTTCCTTAGAATGATCGAAGGAGGTGAAAGGAGGATAGAAGAGAAGGGGAAAAGAGAGAGGAGGAAGAAATATAATACTTAATAAAAAAAATCAATGAATTATTTATTTCATCCAAAGGTTGCCTGCTGAGTCAATGTTTCTTTGATAAATCATGACACTAATTTAGAACAGAAATAGAGAACGTTTTTTAGAGTTTTCTGTTTCAACAGAAGTCAAACACATATTAAAAGATAGTTCCTAAGATTACTCAAAGTATTTAATAAAAAAATTGAAAAATATTGAACAGTAATTCAATTATAGCTCAGATTTAAATGTCAACACTAATCGCAGTGGGGCCAGCAAAGTGGCTCAGGGAATAAGGGTACTTACCTACAAGGCTAGTCAGCTGACTTCAGCTGATCTCCTGGACCCATATGAAAAAGGCAGTTCTAAAAACCATTACTTTCAAAATGTCCTCTGATACACACACACACACACAGAGAGAGAGAGAGAGAGAGAGAGAGAGAGAGAGAGAGAGAGAGAGAGAGAGAGAAAGGAGACAGAAGAGACACACAGAGAGAGTAAATGTAATAAAATGTTCTAAAAGGCAATTATCAGCAGTTCTACTGTGATGCCTTTGTATCTCTGTGCACACCTTTTCAATTTTAAATCTCTCTATTGCTCGCTCCATCTCCTAAAAATTTGGGTTTTAGCATAAGTATTATACTCAATCAAAAATAAAAATGATGTACAAATGAACATCTTGACTAAGAACAACAATCAATAAGTGGGATCTCCTGAAGCTGGGAAGCTTCTCTAAGGCCAAGGACACAGTCAATACAACAAAATCACAGCCTACAGAATGGTAAAAGATTGTCACCAAGTGACAGAGGATTGATCTCTTAAATATATGCAGAACACAAGAAACTAGAGTGCAAAACCCAGAATAACCCAATCAAAAAATAAGGTGCAGAACTAAAAAGGAAATTCTCAGCAAATGAATTAAAATGGCTGCAATGAATAGAAAAGGTGTTCAACATCTTTAGCCTTCAGAGAAATGCAAATCAAAATAACTTTGAGATACCACCTGACACCTGTCAGAATGGCTAAGATTAAAAATACAGATGACAGCCTATGCTGGAGAGGATGCAGAGCAAGGGGATCACTCCTTCATTGTTGGTGGGATTGTAAACTTATTCAGCCACTTTGGAATGCAGTATGGTGGTTTCTCAGAAAACTGGGAATCAATCTCCCCAAGGATCCAGCAAGACCACTACTGGGCATATGCCTTAAAGATGCACATTCACAAACCAAAAGCATTAGCTAAACTATGTTCATAGCAGCATTATTTGTTATAGCAAGAACCTGGAAAAAACTTAAATACTCTTCAACTGATGAATGGATTAACAAGCTGTGGTACATCTACACAATGGAATACAATGGAATTCTAAAATTTGAAGACAAATGGATGGATATGGAGAATATCCTCCAGAGAGAGGTATCACAATCCCAGAAATAATCAGGGGATGTACTCACTCATTGTTGACTCTAAACAAAAAGCTGCAAACCATAACCACTGAACAGCTTGGAATCTGAAGCACCTTGGCGCACCTCCAGAGGAACACCTGAATCAGTCTTGATGTTGGGATGAGGAACTCTGACTTGCCTGGAGTGGATGATCACCTAAGCCACCTTGGGACCTTGGGACCTTGGGACCATCTACATTTGCTGAGGAGGAGATGTGGAGATGGGGAGAAGAGAGAGTGACTGGGAGGGGCAGGAGGAGTAAGGGAGTTTGAACAAGTGGATACATGGATAAAATGTACTTCTTTATTCAAAAATAAAAAAAAATAATGAATAAAGAAAAATCTCAGCTGAAAAGTAATAATTCACACCTTATCTTTATTGCTTCCCAGGAAGTGACCTTAGGCAAGAAGCAGCCATTTTAAGTTTCTATTTCTCAGCTAAAATAAATAAATAAATAAAACTAAGCTAGCACTATGGTTATCACATGGGAATAGGAGTGGGGATAAGGAGACATTTGGTATGTAAAAATGAACAACAATGTTTAGTGTCCTGTTACCCATCAGCATTTTCTGTTCTTCAGAAATTGTAAGACTTATGCTTTCCAATGCCAAGAAATAACAAGGCAAATTCACAATACCAGGTCTATAAAGCAGCCTTTTACTCTGTTCTTAGAGAAAACTTTCAATGCCACTGTGAAAGTACAGGCTTCAGGTGGATACTAAGGGCAACTCCTATTCTGTAGAGGTGAAACAGGTCAAGCTGCCCAGTTTCTATACTGTTTGTCAGGTATAATCCAATACCTTCCTGACACTGAGGATGGGGCTGAAGAATCCCAGAGGACTTAGCTCTCCAAGTTCACCATAAGTCTGGGAAATCTTTCATATCAATGCTCACTTGACTTATAGATGATCAGGATCTGAGCCTTTGCATTTCATCAGAAGCATGGCTATGAACATTTCTTAGATTTTTACTTATTTGACTCACTCTATATAAGCCCTTTCAGAAGCCCATTTCATCCAGTTGAAAAGTAAAAACAAAATAAACATTGTTTGTTTACAGCTTATATGATTGGAATTGTCATTTACACAATTTATTCTTGGTGGCTTCTCCCTTCTACTGGAGCCATCAAGGGAATGAAGAATGGGGGAATCACAGTAGTATATATTACAGCTTTTCAACTTTAATTTTATTGCAGCAAATGGTGTCTTGTATTTATGTATAAAGAAAGAACCATTTTATTTCTTGTTTTATAAAAAAATATATATATTGACCCTATTCTAGGATGCGCAATACCTAGAAACAATTGTGTTATACCTGTAAATACCAGATAAGCAAAGTTAATAAAATATGTACATGATTTGTGTAAAGAACAACATTGTTGCTCTGGTTTTGAAAAACCATTTCTCAAAAACTTAAGCACATACAAGATATGTAATGAATTGCAAATTTTATTATTAGAATGTATTTGGTTCATACCCATATAAATGGAAGATCTCAAATTACATGAAAGTCTCCTTGTTTCCAAAGTTCTCTACTTTCTTACGTGGTATGAACATCTTGTGAAAATTCTGAGTATAGAAAAAAGCAAAAAACAAAAAGACTAAATGACTGACCACTGGGTCACATCTTTGAGTGATAACACTTTTTGTTAAATAAGTAATACTATCCAGCCATTTGACTCATGATGAAAGTGCCTAGATGCCTAACATTGTTCCATTTTCTGAGATTCTTTGTGATATTTAATATAGATTGTCATCGTGATAAGATCTTGAGTTACTGAGGAGACAGCATACTATCATGTCTGTGAGGTAGTTTCTAGATTATTTCATTAAAATTAATAAAAGTCATTCTGTCTATAGGGTATCCCATGCCATGGAATAGGGATTCTAGACTTAGGGATAAAAAGGCTGAGAAGCAGCATTCATTTCTGCCTGCATCTAGTTTGCAGATGCAATCTGGTTAGCTCTATTCTTTGTCATGGTGGACAGTACCTTACACTTGTTAAAATGAACACATCTTTTAATAAGTTGCTTTATTTCAGGCATTTTGTAACAGCCTGCAAGAAAAAAAAATTATATTACCTTTCAAAGGAAAGCAGTAGTATAGAGTCCAAATCATAAAGTTCAGACATGGCATCATCTGTCATTAAAGGACTGACATTCTTTTTTTCTTCTTCTTCTTTATTTATTTTATATTTATCAAAAAAACAGTAAAATGAATTTAAAATGCTGAAAAGTTAACAATAACTATAAAGAAGATAAAAATCATAAGCATGACTTATCAAGGGTGATAATGCAAATAAGATTGCTTCACATATATTTACTTTGTGTTCAGCTTTCCCTCTGAATTTTTTTTTCCATCCCTGTATATCCTTATTCAAGGTCCCTTCCCCCTCTCACCATATCAGGTCATTTTACTTCTCCACAACTCCCCATCCCCTCTCTGGGCAGGCAGCAGACAAGGACTGACATTCTTAACACTGCTAAATGACATTTATCTTTCTTCAAATTTGAATCCACTATTAAATCCTGAAGCAGTATTCTAAAAGCTGGTCTCTAAGTAACAACATAGCTATGTAGAGAATTGTTTTTGCTTGGACTTGAAATGCCCCTGACCCATACACACTATCACATATTGAATGTCACATATTGAATTCAGTCCATGAAAGAACAGTCATTTCTTATAATAACAATATTAGGCATCTGGGCACTTTCATCATGAGTCAAATGGCTGGATAGTATTACTTATTTAACAAAAAGTGTTATCACTCAAAGATGTGACCCAGTGGTCAGTCAATTAGTCTTTTTGTTTTTTGCTTATTTTCTATACTCAGAATTTTCACAAGATGTTCATACCACGTGAGAAAGTAGAGAGCTTTGGAAACAAGGAGACTTTCATGTAATTTTGAGATTTTCCATTTATATGGGTATGAACCAAATACATTCTAATAATAAAATTTGCAATTCATTACATATCTTGTATGTGCTTAAGTTTTTGACAAATGGTTTTTCATTTCTCACTTAAATGACTTAAAGATGGAGCTTAGGGGAATCAACTGAATCACAAGGGCCATGCCTTTTTTCTAATGATTGATTCTAATTTAAAAATTAAACAGAATATTGGAAAGCCATGAAGCTATAGATGGTAGATCCTAGTTAGAAAAACTAGTTCAACTTAAATGGGTCTTTTATAGATACATCCTGCCTGACCTCCTTCTTATAAGTTTGCTTCCTGGCTGCCATGAGGATATCTTCTCTGCTAAGATGGTAAACCTCCTAACAAGCCTTCAATCATGGGGCCAAATGACTATGCATTGAATCCATAAGCAAAAACAGATGTTTTCTGTTTTAGGTCACAGTTACATAAAGCATGCTAACACACTTTTGTACACACACACTGTCACAGTCTCTAGCCTCAAATACGTGAATCAGAATTACAGGGGTTTGCCCCTAACACCTGTAATCGTTCAGAACAGTGTATTATTCTTCAGCATGCCTCATTTTGGAAACCACTAACTAATAGTAAAAAAGACAATAGGAATATAGTCAGAAAAAAGAGCTTCTAGGTCAGTAAAACAGAGTACATATAATATGCTTTTTCTTCCTCTTCCTAAACTCAATAGAATGCAACATTGTGAAGTATACTTGACTATCCAGAGATGAACTATCTTCTCTGTTCCCAATGTTAAGGACATTTCCTGTTGTGGATACGTGAATAAAATAAAGAGCATCATTATGCTCTAACTAGCAGTGCCTGCTTGTTTTGAATCTGGCAGAGACAATGATGGAGGAAAATGGCCATGACTGTGTCGTCCTACAGGGGTCAGTATCTGCAGTGACTTTAGCTTTAGTTTTCCCTCAGCCTCTGTAGTGGAAGGTGTTTAAATTCTTCATCTCCAGCTGGTGCCACTGATGGGGAAAGTTTGACAGGTGTCACCTTGCTGGAGCAACTCTACTCCTGTGGGTAGGACTTGAAAGCTTAAGCAGTCACATGATTCTTGTTCTCTCTCTCTGATTTTGTGTTTACAGTTCAAGATATGAACGTTAAGCTTTTGCACCTGCAACCAGTTGCATCTGCTCCACCATCATGAACTTTAACCCCCCTAGAACCATAAACCCAAATAAAATCTTCCCTCACTAGGTTTTTTTATCCTTCTTCTTTATTTATTTTGTATTTATCAAGAAAAACAGTAAAATAAATTTAAAATGCTGAGAAGATAACAGTAACTATAAAGAAGATAAAAATCATAAGCATGACTTATCAAGGGTGATAATGCAAGTAAGATTGCTACACATATATTTACTTTGTGTTCAGCTTTCCCTTTGAATTTTTTTTCCATCCCTGTATATCCTTATTCAAGGTCCTTTCCCCCTCCCACCGCAACAGGTCATTTTTTCTTCTCCACAAATCCCCATCCCCTTCCTGGGCAGGCAGTAGACGATCCTATGGTCCCACTGACCCAATAATACTTAGTTCAGTCTCCACTCCTGGCAAATCCAGTTTTGTCCCCCTCCCTCAAGAGTGAGTCACGTGTTCCTATAGTTGGAGTGGGATCCGAAGGGTCAGTCCAGGGTGTTTCTGATCCCAACCTGTTCAGTGGTTGTGGTTTGCAGCTTGGGCATGCTTGGCTTTTTTTCTTGTTTGTTTGTTTAGAGACCACTAATGAGTGAGTACATCCCCTGTTATCTTTCTGAGTTTGTGATACCTCACTCAGGAGGATATTCTCCAAATCCATCCATTTGCCTGAGAATTTTAGGGTTAGGATTAGGGTTAGGGTTAGAGCTGAAATCAATACAATTGAAACAAAAAGAACAATACAAAGAATCAATGAATCTAAGAATTGGTTCTTTGAGAAAGTCAAAAAGTTAGATAAGTCCTTAGCCAAACTAAGCAAAAAACAGAAAAAGAGTACTCAAATCAACAAAGTCAGAAATGAAAAGGGGGACATAACAACAGACCCCCAGGAAATACAGAGAATTATCAGATCATATTTTGATAATATGTATTCAACAATAATGGAAAACCTAGAAGAAATGGACAGCATTCTGGACAGGTACCATCTACCAAAATTGAATTAAGATCAGATTAATTACCTAAACAGGACTATAACCCTTAAGGAAATTGAAGCTGTCATTGAAAACCTCCCCCAAAATAAAATCCCTGGTCCAGATGGTTTCCGTGCCAAATTCTGCCAAACATTCAAAGAAGAATTACTACCGTTACTCCTCAAACTATTTCGCACAGTAGAAACTGAAGGAATATTGCCAAATTTCTTTTATGAGGCCACAATCACCCTAATACCCAAGCCACTCAAAGACACAACAAAGAAGGAGAATTACAGACCAAATTCCCTCATGAATACTGATGCAAAAATTCTCAACAAAATTTTGGCAAACCATATACAACAATGCATAAAAGATATCATCCACCATGACCAAGTAGGCTTCATCCCAGAAATGCAGGGCTGGTTTAAGATACGAAAGACTGTAAATGTTATCCATCATATAAACAAACTAAAGGAACAAAACCACATGATCATATACTTAGATGCAGAAAAATTCTTTGACAAAATCCAACACTCCTTTATGATTAAAGCCCTGGAGAGATCAGGAATAGAGGGAGAATACCTAAATATAATTAAGGTGATTTACAAGAAGCCGGCAGCCAGTATCAAACTTAATGGAGAAAAACTTAAAGCAATCCCACTAAAGTCAGGAACTAGACAAGGATGTCCTCTCTCCCCTTATCTATTCAATATAGTTCTCGAAGTTTTAGCTAAAGCAATAAGGGAACGAAAAGAGATTAAAGGGATACAAATTGGAAAAGAAGAAGTGAAGCTATTTCTATTTGCAGATGATATGATTGTATACATAAGTGACACACAAAATTCTTCCAAGGAACTGCTACAGCTGAAAAACACCTTCAGCAATGTAGTAGGATACAAGATAAAGTCAAAGAAATCAGTAGCCCTTCTATACGCTAAAGATAGAAGAGATGAAAAGGAATAAGGGAAAAATTACCCTTCATATTAGCAGCAAATAGTATTAAATACCTTGGAGTAATTATAACCAAAAAAGTAACAGACCGTTTTGACAAAAATTTTAAATTATTGAAGAAAGAAATTGAAGAGGATATCAGAAAATGGAAAGCTATCCCATGTTCCTGGATTGGTAGGATTAACATAGTAAAAATGGCAATTCTACCAAAGGCAATCTACAGATTCAATGCACTACCTATCAAAATCTCAACACAATATTTTTTGGACCTTGAAAGAACAACACTCAATTTCATTTGGAATAACAGGAAAGCCAGGATTGCCAAAACAATTTTACTCAACAAAAGAACCTCAGGAGGTATAACCATCCCTGACTTCAAGCTATACTATAGAGCTACAGTAATAAAAACAGCCTGGTACTGACATAAAAACAGACTTGTGGACCAATGGAATAGAATTGAGGATCCAGACATTAACCCAAAAACCTATGAACACCTGATCTTTGACAAAGAGGCCCTAAACATTCAATGGAAAAAAGATAGTATATTTAACAAATGGTGCTGGCATAGCTGGATGGAAGTGTGTAGAAAAATGCAAATATTTCCGAGCCTGTCACCATACACAAAACTCAAATCCAAGTGGATCAAAGACCTCAACTTAAACCCAACCACTTTGAACTTGATAGAAAAGAAAGTGGGAAATACACTTCTACAAATTAGCATAGGTCACCACTTCCTAAATACAACACCAGTGGCACAGGCACTAAGATCAACAATCAATAAGTAGGATCTCCTGAAGCTGGGAAGCTTCTGCAAAGCCAAGGACACTGTCAATAGGACAAAATGACAGCCTACAGAATGGGAAAAGATTTTCACCAACCCTACAAGTGATAGAGGACTGATCTCTAAGGTATATAAAGAGCTCAAGAATTTAGAGCCCAAAACCTTGAATAACCCTATGAAAAAAATGGGGTACAGATCTAAAAATGGAATTCTCAGCAGAGGAACTACGAATGGCTGAAATGCACATGAAAAAGTGTTCTTCATCTTTAGCAATCAGAGAAATGCAAATCAAAACAACTTTGAGATACAACCAATCACTTGTTAGATTGGCTAAGATAAAAGGCACAGATGACAGCCTATGTTGGAGAGGATGGGGAGCAAGGGGAACACTCCTTCATTGTTGGTGGGAGTGTAAGCTTGTTCAGCCACTTTGTAATGCAA
>PVIH01010543.1:24718-58824 GCA_004025045.1 Sigmodon hispidus
ATCAATCTCCCCAAGGACCCAGCAATACCACTTCTGGGTGTATACCCTAAAGAGGCACATTCACACTCCAAAGGTATTAGCTCAACTATGTTCATAGCAGCATTATTTGTAATAGCAAGAACCTGGAAACAACCTAGATGTCCCTCAACTGAAGAATGGATTAACAAACTGTGGTACATCTACACAATGGAGTACTCCTTGGCAGTAAGAAAAAATGATATCCTAAAATTCTCAGGAAAATGGATGGATTTGGAGAATATCCTCCTGAGCCAGGTATCACAAACTCAGAGAGATAAGCAGGGGATGTACTCACTTATTAGTGGTCTCTAAACAAACAAACAAGAAAAAAAGCCAAGCATGCCCAAGCTGCAAACCACAACCACTGAATAGCTTGGGATCAGAAACACCCTGGACTGACCCTTTTAACCCCACTCCAATTATAGAAACACCAGACTCACTCTTGAGGGAGGGGGGACAAAACTGGATTTGGCCAGGAGTGGAGACTGATCCAAGCATTATTGGGTCAGTGGGACCATAGGATTATCTGCTCCCTGCCCAGGGAGGGGATGGGGAGTTGTGGAGAAGTAAAATGACCTGATGTGTTGGGAGGGGGATTGAACCTTGAATAAGAATATACAGGGATGGAAAAAAAATTCAGAGGGAAAGCTGAACACAAAGTAAATATATGTGTAGCAATCTTATTTGCATTACCACCCTTGATAAGCCATGCTTATGATTCTTATCCTCTTTATAGTTATTGTTATCTTTTCAGCATTTTAAATTCATTTTACTGTTTTTTTGTTAAATACAAAATAAAGAAGGAAAAAAAAAAGATATCATCCACCACAACCAAGTAGGCTTCATCCCAGAAATGCAGGGCTGGTTTAAGATATGAAAGACTGTAAATGTTATCCATCATATAAACAAACTAAAGGATCAAAACCACATGATCATATACTTAGATGTGGAAAAAGCCTCTGACAAAATCCAACACTCCTTTATGATTAAAGCCCTGGAGAGATCAGGAATACAGGGAGAATACCTAAATATAATAAAGGCGATTTACAAGAAGCCGACAGGCAGTATCAAACTTAATGGAGAAAAACTCAAAGCAATCCCACTAAAGTCAGAAACTAGACAAGGATGTCCTCTCTCCCCTTATCTATTTAATATAGTTCTCGAAGTTTTAGCTAAAGCAATAAGGGAACGAAAAGAGATTAAAAGGATACAAGTTGGAAAAGAAGAAGTGAAGCTATTTCTATTTGTAGATGATATGATTGTATACATAAGTGACCCATAAATTCTTCCAAGGAACTGCTACAGCTGAAAAACACCTTCAGCAATGTAGTAGGAAACAAGATAAACTCAAAGAAATCAGTAGCCCTTCTATACACTAAATTAGAAGAGCTGAAAAAGAAATAAGAGAAACTTTACCCTTACTAAATTTTATGTACTTATTTTTAGAGTGTTTTACTGCACCAATGTAAAAGCAACTAACATGATAGGAGTGTTTAAATTGTTCTAAATACTTAATATCTCTGTGTTTTCAAGATGAAAGGATTTCTTTTGTCATTGTGTGATGATGAGACAACCTGTGAGTGACTGCTTCACTTCATCACCATGCAAAATATTTTAATTTTATATTACAATTTCTCATAGAACTATCTTAACTTCTATTAAAGAGGAAAAGGAAAAAAGGAATGAAGAAATTAGGAAAGATGGGGAGAAAGGAGCTCTGTTATTGGCCCTAGTCCATGCCCTCAATCCTTATGCCCTCCATAGTAAGCAGAGTGTAAAAATAACACATTATCTTGTAAAATACCTACAGGCTATGTACATACACATGTACTCACAATGCCGTTTCCTCACATTTGCAATACTCTCCCACTAATTCCTCCCTGTATTTAATAACATCTCTGATTTTTTTCTGGCATACCTAAACCCTTCCCATATTAGATAGGAAAAAGTATTGGATTTCCAGAACTCCTAAGATGTAGTAAAGCAGGGCTTCTTTTTCTTTTTTTTTAATTTAATTTTTTTTTAAAATATACCTACCAATTTTCCCCCTGTTTTTCCTCTTCCCAGTACTTCCTCAGTTCCCCCCACAGCATCCTCCTTCTATTTTTCAAGGAGAGTAAGGACCCTCAGAGTGAGTCAATTCAGTCTTGCATATCTAGTTGAGTTAAAACCAAGTCTCTTTCCCCAGTGTCAAGGCTGATTCTTGTTCCTCTGTAGGGAATAGTCTCCAAGAAGCCAGTTCATGCACTAACAATAAATTCTGATCCCACTCACAGAGGCCCCACAAACTGCTCTCATTCTTAAACTGTCATCTATATTTGAAGGGCTTATTCCAGTCCCATGAATATTCTACAGCTGTAATTTCAGAGTTAGTAAGCTCCCAAAAGTTCAGGTCAGCTGTCTTTGTGGGTTTTCTTATCATGATCTTGACCCCTTAAGCAGGCCTTTCTTACTCTAACAAAACAAAATATAACACTTATTCTTTTCCTGTTACTTCTGGAGCTTGGAAATGGTGGACCACTGGCACTGTAGGATGCACTTTAGCTCCACATTCATCATTTCTTCATAAATCCAAAGTTGTCCTATTCTTGCTGAAACCATCAGAAAATTATCAATCTGAACAGAAAGATTTTTTTGTTGAGTATGATACTCTCTATCTATAAAGAAGATAAAAATGCATTGCTAATACTATTATGATTTTCACCTTCCCAATCTTTGGCATTATGGATGTATTATAGCTGCATCACAGAACCACTGGAGAGGATTTTGAGTAATACTAATGTACCTATCCCATTCCAGGCAAATGGAATTAAAGCATTAAAGTTATTTAAAATGTTCCCCAGGTAATTTTAGTGTTAATGGGATTTGTGACACTGTTAGAGAAGTAGAACATAGGTGTACTTGCTAGCCTACATTCACTAGAAAAAATCCACTGGAAACCAAGAAGATCACATTAACTCATTTATCCCTGAATATAAATTATCTAGCTTTCCTACATCATTCCCTAGGAGAATAGGATAGAATAGCAAACATCCAGCACTTTCAATCAATTAAATTGTTGCTCAGATTAACTACAGAACTCTCTCTCTCTCTCTCTCTCTCTCTCTCTCTCTCTCTCTCTCTCTCTCTGTGTGTGTGTGTGTGTGTGTGTGTGTGTGTAAAATCAGTTCCCAAACTTGGTATGTAGTTGTTACTTCATAGACTTTTAAATATATTTTCTATCTAATCCTATAACTAGAATATCAAGAATGAGACATGTGCTGACATTGACATGTCCCTGATGCAAGGATTTTATAGACCTTTCAGTATTGGGTTAAACTATTTTCTAAGCCTATAGACCTGAAAGTCAGTTTACTGGTATGAAGAACACTTCAATAAATCTACCTGATAGAACTGCATGAGTGAATCCACTTGAAAATGACTGGATCACAGGAGATCAGTAAATGTGGGTGACGCTACCTATGTGCTCTATGTTTTATACTGTTTCTATTAAGCTATCTAGAAGAATCAATGTTAAAACTTCAGTTTTCTATAGATTAAACATTTCCCAGAATACTAACAAATGTCACCTCCCCTAGTTATTTGTGGTTGCTCGAATTCTTGTTTATAGAGGCTGCCAGTGAATGCTTTTAGCACTTCCTAATAATAACAGCCCTTCAGTATAGTCATTGAAGCTTCTGAAATGGTTGCTTCCCTCTGAAATGATCTGTTATGTTGGTTGGTAAACTAGCCTTCATAGAGTAAGAACCACGTTGCTCAGGAGGGCTTCTATTCAAATTTTCTACGTCACTCCTTCAATAACAATCTGTGTTTCTAATAAGAACTTTTTTCTCTATTAAGAAGCTTTTAGCATAACTCAGTCAAAAACTGGGGTTCAGAACTAAAAAGGGAAATCTCAGCAGAAGAATTACAAATGGCTGAAAGGCATTTGAAAAAGTACTCAACATCTTTAGCCATCAGAGAAATGCAAAACAAAACAACTTTGAGATACTACTATATACCTATCAGAATGGCTAAGATTAAAGACTCAGATGACAGCCTATGCTGGAGAGGTTGCAGAACAAAGGGAACACTCCTCCATTGTTGGTGAGAGCATAAGCTTGTTGAGCCACTCTGGAGTGCAGTATGGTGGTTTCTCAGAAAACTGGGAATCAATCTTCCAAAGGATCCAGCAAAAGCACTATTAGGCATATGTGCTAGGGATGCATATTCGTACTCCAAAAGTACTAGCTCAGCTATGTTCATAGCACCATTATTCATAATAGAAAGAACATGGAAACAACTTAGGTGTCCCTCAACTGAAGAATGAGTTAACAAACTGTGGTGCATCTACACAATGGAGTTCTACTCAGCAGTAAGAAAAAATAATATCAAAATTTGCAGGGAAATGGATGGATTTGGAGACTATCCTCCTCCTGAGCGAGGTATCACAAACCCAGAAAGAGAAGCAGGGTATGTACTCACACATTAATGGACTTTAAACAAAAAGCAAAGCATTTCGAAGCTGCAAACCACAACCACTGAACAGCTTGGGATCTGAAACACCTTGGACTGGCACCTTGGAGTCCTTTCCCTCCAGATGAGCACCTGACCCAGTCTTGATGTTGGGATGCAGGAAGCAGATTTGCCTGGAGTGGGTGCTGAACTATGTCACCTTGGGACCTTGGGAACTCATGCCCATTCTGAGGAGGAGATAAAGAGAGGAGAGGAGAGAAAGTGACTGGGAGGGGTGAGTGGAGAAAGGGAGTTTGAGCAAGGAAACATGGATAGAAAATGAGACTTTAAAAAAAAATAAATAAAAATAAAAATTAAGCTTTTATTACTGTCACCCAAATGGACCACTTGCAAAATTATATCAATCTATTCAAATAGTCTCTAAACATCCCTCAAGATATTTGAGGATTTTTTTTCACTCTCGTTTGATATTTAGAAACTGACTCTGAATTTTAATGTTTTCCTTAGTATTTGCAGTGGTCAAGAGAAAGCTGTTTTAACAAAGTTTTATTTCAATATATACTGTAGGATTCATATTTTTCAGTGCTTGATGCTCTTTTTATGATTCTTCTAAGGTGTAACTGTATTAGCTTGTAAACTGTTATAAAGCTTCCCCAAGTGGTTCTTAACTGTTATATTTTGTGTAATAATAACCCCCAAAGTCTCATGTTTTAAATATTGGTCTTTATTTTGTGGGAGAATAAGCAAGTGTAACATTGTTAAAGAATGTGTGTCACTAGGTGAGGGCTTGGAAGTTTCAAAAACTCTCACCATCTCCAATGCACTCTCTGCTTCCTTTGTGGATTAACTGCTGCTTCAGCACCATTCCTGTCTTCTTGCTACCATGCTGAAAAGAAATATTGGTTTTTTGTAAGACACAAACCCTTCCCTCTTTAAATTGCCATGATCATGATGCTTTATCATAACTAATATAAAAGTTGCTACTGTTAATATGAACTATCTCTGTGGGAAAAAATGAACATACTGCATTGAAGAGTAATATAAGAGACTTTGAGACTTTGGACTACAAATGTATTTTAATGACTTACGCAATGCTTAGTCGTTCATCTTTTTTTCAAGTATTTTCCCTTTCTTAATGTAATAGATCTATGTAAGCATTTCTATTTCTTTTTTTACATTTACATGTACCAATTCTGATTTATTTATCTATTTATTATTATTTATAAAATAAAGTCTTTCTTATCCATGTATACTCTTACTTCCCCTCCCTTCCCTCTCCCAACCCTCCTGGTCAGGTCAGGCTTCAGCTTCTCTCTTCCTCATCCCCACATCCCCTCCCCCAAAAGGGCAAGAAGACCCAAGGTGGATCAGTTCAGCATCCACTCCAGGCAAGTCCGATTTCCTCATCCTAATATCCAGTCTGGGTTAGGTATTCCTAACCCTACTTCGAAAGGGCTCTGAAGTGCCAGTCTATACAAAGAAATACAGTGTGATTCTTCCCCTTGAGGCTCCACATACTACCTATGTAAGAGAAACACAGGCAGCAAAACTCAGGAGGTCTTAGAAGGGATAGATGTCAGCAACTAAACTAAGAGACTGTTACTGTGATATTTTGGCACACACAAACAAAAAGTGGCTGTCTTCAGATTTGTCCCAAGAACATACCTCAGATATATTTTAAAGCAGATAAAATTACTCTGCAGAGAAGATTTCAATACTACCTAATATTGACTATGTAACATTGTTATTAGTAATTACTCTTATTCACATTTACATTTAAAAAAGGAGCATGTACCCAAAAGAACCACAAAATATACATCTTAAAAAATAAAACAAGACCAAAAAGTTTAGCATTGGTGCTAAGGCTTGTGTTCAAAGAAATGTAAATAGGGGCCTGCTATGCATTGGAATAAAGGGAGAGGAGACCTCAGAGCAAAACCATAGCCACATCCCTCTCCCTGTCTCCCCCTCTTTTTGTTCCCTGCCCAGTAAGCTTTCACCATCTCAAAGAAAAAGACCTAAGGAATTTTCTGCTCCTAAAAAGAAAAAAGCTAATCAAAGTTCCTACAAATGGGAGTAACTTTCACCTCCAATTTCTTGGCCAAATTTGGCAGTACCTTCCATGTAGTTCTACCTTTAGAGCCATGCAGAATAAAAGGGCTGAAGAATCTTGTTCCATGGTTAACAAAAAAACATTACTGGCAGGCAATGTGCAGTAAGGTAGTGAGTCTACGCATGAAGATCCTGAGAGAGCAAGAGGCCCTGGAAAGTATATTACATGTACCTTTGAATGCATGAGCTATGGAAATGATCCCTAAAAGTATAGCTTTAGAAACTGTGAGTGTAAAACTAGAATTGTGTTTGGAATCCCCAGTTTATTAGGAGAACCAGAGTTCCCACACATTTTCCAAGGCAGGAAGTAGAATCAGTCTAAGATAACATTTTATTTTGCAGTTAAGAAATCTATAAAGACAATTCTTTTTCTTTTTTTGCTTTGTTTTGTTTTGAAGTGAAACATATTTTATTTAAAATTTTCTTAAAGGAAGCATCAATGCAAAGTTATATGCAATGTTCTTAAAGATATGTCTTTGGCTAATTTTCATCAAATTCTTTTAGAAACATAATTTCCATAGCAATTTAAAATTGTCCTAATAAGTCTAATTTTTTTAACCACCAAAACATTTAGCACTATCATAGAGGACACTTTGGTAAATATAAACAGGAGTAGAATGAATTGTAATTTGGCTATTCTAAATTGTGGAAGAAAGCAGAGAGAACCTATGATTTTATGTGACCTAGACTGCATATTTTGCTAGAATAACTTTGTGAAATGTGAAAATTATTGATTAGAAGCATTCTGGATATCATAAATCTTAAGCTATTTCATAGTACAATAAAGGCATCTTAGATAATATCCTAGAATAGAAAACTGTCACTAATAATGATTTGTGGAAACAAGTGTAAGAAATTACATGCCCCTTTTACTCACTTAAATGCCAGTTCTATGAAAATTTCTAAAGAAATAAATTCTGATTTGTAGGCAGTTTTGTACTCTCCAGTTTCAATTTTGACATACCACGTAAGCCCTTTGCATAGCAGTCATCTGAGGCTTATTGAATTATAACTGCTATTTCTTCTTTTTCTTTTCTTTATTTATTTTGTATTTATCAAGAAAAACAGTAAAATGAATTTAAAATTCTGAGAAGTTAACAATAGCTATAAAGAAGATAAAAATCATAAGCATAACTTATCAAGGGTGATAATGCAAATAAGATTGCTACACATATATTTACTTTGTGTTCAGCTTTCCCTCTGAATTTTTTTTCCATCCCTGTATATCTTTATTCAAGGTCCCTTCCCCCTCCCACCATGTCAGGTCATTTTTTCTTCTCCGCAACTCCCCATCTCCTCCCTGGGCAGGCAACAGACAGTCCTATGGTCCCACTGACCCAATAATGCTTAGTTCAGTCTCCACTCCTGGCAAATCCAGTTTTGTCCCCCCCTCCCTCAAGAGTGAGTCAGGTGTTCCTATAGTTGGAGTGGGATCTGAAGTGTCAGTCCAGGGTGTCTCTGATCCCAAGCTGTTCAGTGGTTGTGGTTTGCCGCTTGGGTATGCTTGGCTATTTTTCTTGTTTGTTTGTTTAGAGACCATTCTTCATAGTATCAAATGCAAATGGAGGTTTCTTTTTTATTACGTCATATTTTTTTATTTGTGTATATCCTTGTTCAAGCTCCCTTCCCCCTCCCTCCCCTTCCAGTCACTCTCTCTTTACCACATCTCTTTATTTCCTCCCCAGCAAGGCCCAAGACAATTCTAAATTCTTTGACATTGGACTGGATGTAGAACTAAAGAATTTGCAGATAGTATCTTCAACAAATTGTGTTGTCACAACTGAATGGTAGTGTGTGGAAAAATGCAAATAGATCCAAGCCTATTACCCTGCACAAAACTCAAATCCAAGTGGATCAAAGAACTCAACATAAAACAATCTATGCCGAACTTGATAGAAAAGAAAGTGGGAAATACCCTCCAACTCATTGGCACAGATGACCACTTCCTAAATATAACATCAGTAGCACAGACACTAAAAACAACAATCAATAAGTGGGATCACCTGAAAGTGAGAAGTTTCTGTAAAGCAAAGGACCCAGTCATTAAATAACTCACACCATTTATCTTAACCTGGATGAAAAACAACTGATAGAATTAGGTATTTAAGGCAGATATAGATGACAGATAAGGCTATAGAAGGCCAAGATGTAAGGCTGAGGAAGCTGGGTGAGATTTGACTGTGGTCTGTTTCCTCTCTTTGATATTCCAGCCTTTCCCTGATATCTGGCTCTGAGTTTCCTTTAATACAACTAGAATTCCTGCAACATGATGGTGATAGGCTATTATTGCTATGGTTCTAAAAGCCCCAAATAAACCCTTCTTTTTATAAATTGTCCTGGTTATGGTGTTTTTTCACAGTATTAAAAATAGTTTGTGAATCAGCCTGCAATTCAAATATGCATGCAAGGATTTCATTGATGAGATCAGTCCTGTTTCCATTTCAAACACTTGGACATCACCATGGCCCAGGTTAGCAAGCTGACCTCTCACATTAGTCTACACCCCATGCCCTTCATCAAGAACCATTCTGATTTTCTTTTTCTCTCATTTCTCCACTACACATTTGCTTATCCCAATGGGGCCCATCTGCTCAAAGTCACAAAGTTGCAAGCGACCACAGTGTGCCTCTCTGTCAGCCAGGGCCTTCAGGAACCCTATTGGAAAGTCTTATTCTGATCCAAAATGCATGTTGTGGTAAGAATGTCTTGTTGAACTCTTAATCTTAAGGATTTTCATATTCCTGATCTAGCATTGTTTTAACAGTAATATACCTTCATAACGACATCAGAAATCCTTTGCCTACCTCTGGACAGAAGGCTTATTATTTAAGAGTGCTTGTTGCTTTTCAGAAGAGTAGAGTTTGGTTCCTAAAAATAGTTAGCAGTTTATAAACTACCTGAAACTCCAGCTCCATGAGATCTTATTCCTTCCTCTGGTATTTGCGTATACAACAGTCACCTATAGACACACTGAAATACAAACACACACACACACACACACACACACACACATCACACCACATGCACAAATATTAATTAAACCAAAGTTTAGACAAAGAGCATGATTTCTAATCACTCATGTCACCCTTTATAAACTCAGCATGCTCTGCAAATTTTGTTCAGTTGTATTTCTAAAATAATAGCATTTTTCACAATAATGTAATCACCATAAATGATTTGATGAATTCTAGCTGAGACAATGGACAATGCTGTTCTCTATAAGCTTATTTATCATTTTCTTATTCCTTTCAAGATCTTGACTTTCAGATTTAGCATAGCTCTTAGATGCTTCTTTTTCTGTAGGTGTTATCTCTTTTTAATGCCTTTTGGAGACTCTTCCTATTTTGTTCTCCCAAATTTTATTCTTAGTTCAGATTTTTGAAGTGTGGTTTGTGCTTAGTTTTTGTTGTCTAATATCAGTATGGTTCATTGTCACAGTTTTATTATATACATATTTCATTTATGTAAATTTATAATACAAAAATTTATATCTTGTTTTTTAATACCAAAACACATATAATACATGAAAGAAACAAAGGCATTTTGAAGTCTTTGGGATAAAAAGAATGCGAGCTTGAGTCTGTATTGAAAGTCATATGACTGTAAAAAGGCACGTGAAAATACAGACGTTTACTTCAGAAAATTATCATACCACAGAAATGTGATGGAAGCCACTGAGTTAGTTTATAATATGGTGGGGATAAAATTTATTAATCAAAAGAACTAATTTTAAATATAAGAACATATTTTATTTAACTTAATGTATCTCACATACCTGATACTAATAATAGATGTGTTAGTGAGATATGTCTGTTTTCTTTCTTATTGTTTTTTCCATTCAGTGTGCATTTCACACTGAGCCATGGCTCATCCAGATTAAAACGACAGTTTTAGTTCCTCAGTTACACTAATTACATTCTTTGAGCTCATTAGCCCCATGCGGTTAGCCACCACATTTCAGACAGGCATCATGGCCACAGTGAATGGAACCATTGCAGGTCCTCCAGTAGGAAACAAATGTGACAAGATGAGCATTTGAAATATATAAAAATATATACTGCCCTAACTTAACTGACATCATTAATCATTTTTGTTTGCCTAAACAGACATTCACCCAACATTTTAAGAAAAAAGTAAAAAAAGAAGAGAGTGCACACCTGCAGAAGGAAATGATAAACATTAAATCCCCCAGGCTAAAAAAAAATATTAAAGGGTATGCCAGTGGGTATGATAAATTACACATAAAGATTTAGAAATTTCACCATCTATTTTTACATAAACTATCACATGTGTTCAGAATTGGTCCTTTTTAGGCTAAAGTCATTACTTTCACTTATATTTTCCCTTTTCTTGTAGTCTCTATCAAATTATATAGAGGATTGGAGTGTAAATGGGGACCCAATATGAACTGATCTGAACCTAATTATGGAAGGCATACTATAGTAAAATGTAATAAAAGAAAAAACATGTCACTGAATGTGAACATGCTTCATGTTAGATTTTTGTGCCACACAACTTGAATAAAAACAGCATTTTTTCCATTGATAAATAGTCTAGGAATGAGTTGAAGACTCAGAACCATCCCAGACATGTCCTTCCTGGAGGCATGCTAGTCACAGAGATACAAACATGCCTCCAGCCTTCAGCTTATCTCTTGGTTTTTGACCTTGGCTTTGTCCTCACTCTCACATGTCAGATCAAGAAAACCAGGCAACAGCTTGAAAGAGGCAAGGTGTGTAATATAAACACAATGAAATCTGTGCCCCATAACTCCTATCGATTCTCCAGGGCTTTGAGCTTTGTCACATTGAATTTTTTTTCCTTTCTTGGCAAGCTGACTGCACATACATTTCACTAGATTTATATGACTTTTGCAAGCCACTGGGATGCCAATTAACCAAGTGCTAATGCAGTACGAGATCCAGTGGCCAGAAATAATCAATCCATCTCCATGGAAGCCTAAATACTGAAGAACATCTTATCTTTTTGAAGAAGGCAGCTGGCAAGAGGATTAGAGTCATGAACCCTCTATATGAGGGTGCTACTGGGTACGATTTCTTTATTTCTTTTCTCCCTAGTTGGTGCTCCTTGGATTTTTTCCTGATTCAGCCACTGCAGGTCTATTTCTGATGAACTTTGGAAAAGAAAAAAGGAAGTGAAAAAAATAGATCCAAGATCTATCTCATAAATATGAATATGGTTTTAGAGGGAAAAAAAAGCTGCCACAGATGAGCACCAGGAGGATATTTTTATTTCTGGCCTTTTAATCAACAAAATAAAGCTTTGCCTACCTTTTTTGGGTTAATGATGATGATATTAGCCTACATTGAACCTTAGTTATAACTATATCATTACTTTGAAAAGTTATCAGGTATAAATAATATTTCCATGCCAGCACAGAGACATGAATAGAATGGATACCATGTCTAAGATCAAAGTAATAGAATTAAGAAAATAATTTATTTCAGCCTGTGATTGTTTGTTTAAATTATGTAATATTAACTGCTAGACAATTACTCCAAGAATCCCCTGAGACAACATGATTAGCTGAGAAATGGTGTTATAAAAGAATAAATTTTATCTTAAAATGTATATAAAATCTAAAAATACAGTGTCTCTGATATTACAGTTATATATTATGAACAATTAATCATCCAGCTTAAAATAGAAAAACAAAATAAGTAATTTAAAAAGAAATGAAGCTAGGGCTTTGGTTTAATATTAAAATTTCTACATTGTGTAGGTGAGGCATTAGGGTTAATCCCTGGTATTGCAAAACATAAAATGAAACTAACTAACTAAATTAGATATCCATATTCTGAAACTATTAGAGGGGATTTGAATATAATAAGGAAGAAACAATAAAAGTATTTTTGCCCTTTTCCACCTAGAGACTATTTAGAGAATTGTTGCTCTCAAAAATTTTAAAGCAACTTGTTAAAGATCTGGAAATCTAATTGAGAAGGAGTTAAGTAATGAATTAGTGTTAATTTGTGTGCAGAACTTTCTTTAAAATAAGGGTATGAGAAGACACTAAAACAGAGCAAAGGACCAAATATATCAATGTGCTGCCTATAGAAGATGAAGCAGAGGCAAGTTAAATAAGAACCAGAGGGTGAAAATCACTCTATGCTTTCTGGTTTTCTAATACAGAAATTATTTTGTGGTCTGAAATGTGGAAATAGCAGTGTTGATGGACTCTGCCTGAAATTTCAACAGTACAAATTAAGCTTGGCAGGGGAAACACTCCTATTCTAGAGCCATCAGCATCTGCTCAATCAGATGACCTAATAAAATCAATACACAGATGCATTTTATGGCTTGGGGGTGTTATCTCAGGGAATGGATTAGATTCAACTAATGAAGGCCAGATAGTAAGCTTCATGCCCAGGCTGGCCCTGGATGGCATGCCTGGCCAAGAAAAGCTCAATAACTAAATGGCAAAGAGAAACAGATGAGTCCCATAATTGGCAAAGGGTAATGTACTGAGGGTAGCTACAAGGCTGGCTGAGTTTGGAGATACTAATTTAAGTTTAATCTTTTGTAGATGCTGTGTAGCACTAGGATTCAACAGGCCGCTTTGAGGCTGCAAGAAAGCAAAATGTTAGCATTTGGTTACATAGAATTCAAATACTCACACTGTTGCCAAATTAATTTCTAAGTTACTCATGACAAACAATTCCATGTATGTTTGGCTATGTGTTATTAATATTCAAATTTCAATTATATAGTTCCTTAAGATTTATTGAAATGTTTAGACCTGATCTAGGAAGAAAGTGATATACACTTAGGGTTACTATTGCTGTGATGAAACACTAGAACTAAAAGCAGGTTTGAAAGTACAGGGTATATTATTATTATTATTATTATTATTATTATTTTCCCACATCCATGTTCAGTTATGATCAAAGAGAGTGAGGGCAGGAACCTGTAGTCAGAACCTATATAAAGGAAGGGTGATGACTGATTTACTCAGTGTATATTCTTATATAGCACCCAGGAATACCAGGCTAGGGATGACACCACCCACCATGAGCTGATTCAGCCTCTATGTATCATTGATTAAGAGTGCCCTACAGCTTGCCTGAAACCATTTCTAATGGAAGCCTTTATTTTATTTTATTTATTTATTTATTTTGTATTTATCAAGAAAACCAGTAAAATGAATTTAAAATGCTGATAAGTAAACAATAACTATAAAGAAGATAAAATTCATAAGCATGACTTATCAAGGGTGATAATGCAAATAAGATTGCTACACATATATTTACTTTGTGTTCAGCTTTCCCTCTGAATTTTTTTTTCCATCTTGGTATATCCCCATTCAAGGTCCCTTCCCACTCCTGCCACATCAGGTCATTTTTTTCTTCTCCACAACTCCCCATCCCCTCCCTGGGCAGGCAGCAGACAGTCCTATGGTCCCACTGACCCAATAATGCTTAGATCAGTCTCTAGTCCTGGCAAATCCAGTTTTGTCCCACCTCCCTCAAGAGTGAGTCAGGTGTTCCTATAGTTGGAGTGGGATCCGAAGGGTCAGTCCAGGGTGTTTCTGATCCCAAGCTGTTCAGTGGTTGTGGATTGCACCTTGGGCATGCTTGGCTTTTTTTCTTGTTTGTTTGTTTAGAGACCACTAATGAGTGAGTACATCCCCTGCTTATCTTTCTGAGTTTTCTAGCTTTCATCTTTTCCATTGAATAGTCAGGCGTTATTCTGATGGGTCTGCCTTTATATGTGAGTTGGCCCTTTTCCTTTGCAGCTCTTAAAATTTTTTCTTATTCTGTATGTTTTGTGGCTTGATTATAATGTGGCACGCTGACTTTTTTGGGGAATCATATCTATTTGGTGTTCTGTAAGCTTCTTGTATCTTTATAGGCATTTCCTTCTTCAGGTTAGGGAAGTTTTCTTCTATGATTTTATTGAAAACATTATCTGTGCCTTTGAGCTGGTATTCTTCTCCTTCTTCTATTCCTATTATTCTCAAGTTAGGTCTTTTCATGGTGTCCCAGATTTCCTGAACATTTTGAGTTATGACTTTTTTAGTTTTACTATTTTCTTTGACTGATATATCTATTTGAGATACTGAGTCTTCCACTTCAGAGATTCTATCTTCCATCTCTTGAACTCTGTTTGTTATGCTTGTATCTGTGTTTCCAGCTTTTTTCTTCAGATTTTCTATTTCCATCTTTGCCTCATTTTGTACCTTTTTTATTGCTTCTATTTCAGCTTTTAGTTCCTGGCATGTTTATTTCATAGATTTGTTCATCTCTTCCAATTATTTATTTGTATTTTCTTCTATTTCTTTAAGGCTATTTTTTATATCTTCTTTTCATATCTTTGCCTGCTACAGAGTGCACTGGGACTCACTCTGCAGACAGCACCTGGTCCTGGAAGTGGAACCTGAACCGATGGGAGCTCAACTCTCCCTCCCTGGCAGGGGTATAGGCGCTTGGGCCTGGTTACCCCTCCTCACCTCTGGGTGGGGTCTGAGTCTGTACTTCAGGGACCCCAGTTGTTATCTGTTCACTAAATTGGAGGTGGAGGTGGATAGCTGTGCAAATTCCCTCAGCAGCAGATGTGGATATGGTGACAGGCAGACTTTATCTGCGCCTGCTACAGAGTGCACTGGGACTCACTCTGCAGACAACATCCCGTCGCAGAAGAGGAACCGGAATCTGTTGGAAGCCTTTTCTTACTAGATATTTTCCTCTCTCTGATTTCTCTAGTTTGTATCAAGTTGTATACAACTAATCTGTTTAATTTTCTAGTCCATAATTATATAAACTCTGCATGAAATATAGTATGAGGTAAATTCTGTAAGTTTCCTTTGGCATTAGAAAAGAGGTTAATAGGGAACTAGAAATTATGTGTAGAAGATTTGTTTAAATGGTGTGAACATTGATGGGTAAAGCTAAATTTTTATAGAGTGCTTCTACTAGTTGATGCTGTACCAGATAACAAAGGTCAATTTCTATTGTTTCAAAGGTTGAAATCCACTCTGGGAAGTGAAACAAATGTCATCATGCACTGTGATATATCTGGCAAGAGAATTTGACACCGATCTTTAATATGGCACAGTTGATGGTGGAGAAATTTAAGTATATAATGAGAGAAGTAGTAAAGAAATGAATTAGAGAGTAACAGTTTGTGGTCCTGCAACAGTATGGAATTAAAGGAGAGTGGCATCTATCTTGTAAGTGATAAGGAGGGTTTGGGAAGTTTGCAACAGTAGAGTTAAGTAGCAGTAATAATAGGAAGAAAAAAAAAAAAGAAAAAGAAAGACGATATAGGAAATGAAGGATGGAGAGGAAGCAGGGAAAAAAGCTAATGAGTCCTTGAAAACAAAATGTACTATACCATTTCAGTTAAATTTTGCTATTAAAAATTTATATATTGCAAAAAATGAGTATCTATAGAAACTGAAAGACTTTTTTATATATATAATTATTTTATATATTTGAGGTAGAGATGTTTAAGATATAGTTGATATTTTATGTGTATGTACACATCAAAGAACAAAACAAGTAAATTAAAAATAAAAAAATAGCAACACAGATAATCCTCAAATGAGAGGGAAGAATTGTATGTCCTTCTGTGGCCAGCATAATTCAAAGAGCACACTATACAACAGAAAAAATTCTGAATCTTTTTTTTCTTTTTATTATTATTATTATTTTATTATTAACAAAGAAGTCACACTTTCTAACCTTGTATATCCTTATTCAAGGTCCCTAACTCCTCCCACCACATCAGGTCATTCTTTCTTCTCCACAAATCTCCTTCCCATTAAGGTTGAATTTTCTTCTCAATTTGGAAATAAGATCAAGCTGTTACTTGTAGGAATTACAAACCAATGGGATATAGATATATGGAAATTGGGCAAATATCTTTCTTCAAAGCTAGAAGGAGTACTGTCCAAAGTAGAAGGTAAGGTGAATAGAAGAATAAACTATAAAAGAAATCACTGAGGTAGGTATAAATTCCTACTTCTGTAGCATCCCTCAGTGTAGTTTCTCCTTTGTGTTTGGATAGTTCAGACTAATATTTAAATTATATACTTAGATTAAAGTCATGTCCATGATGTTAAATGGCATTTATTTAGTAAGTGTGGAATTTCATTACAGTCACAAGTCTCTAGAGTAAGTCATTAGGCACACTGACATTCATTGTGGAAGCATAAGATTTAAAATGTTCCAATAAAAAGCTGCATATTAATATGTGTTGCATTTCTAGATCAGAGAAACATATGATGAAGAAAAAGCACAGGATCAGATATCGTGTGCAAATTCAATACTTGAGGTTCAAGATGTCTGAATTTCATGATCATCAGTCATTGGTTTCCCAAGAAGCAAAAGTGTGTTTTGGGAAGGAAGTTAAAGCAGAACCAAAGTGCTTCAAAAATCTTGGCCTTTTTAAGGAATCCAGAAATGATATCAATGATATTCAAGAGACAGCAATAGGTTGTTCACATACTTGCTCACACTTCACACCTAAAGATAAAGCCACAGTCCAATTTCAACTGAGAATTTTTCAGCTGGTCTATGGTGATTATATAGTTTGTATTGCTACTATTAAGGTATCAGAAGGAATGATAATACAAATAAGACCATATAAAGTAACAATAAAAAGAATGGAAAATGTACACAGAAGCAGATTCATGCACCTACAAGCATATTTACCCATACACAAGAGAGGGAGAAAATGAGAAGTGGGGAGCAGAGAGACTGGGGAATGCAAGGGATTGAAGAATGAAGGAAGGAAGAATGCAGGAGAGATAAAATGAAGATAGAAGAATAAATAAAGAGAAAAGGAGATATGCAGAGAGGGAGGAGCAAAGTAGGGCAATGTGAGAACAGGAGGAGTGGAGATGAGGTGAAAAAGGTGGGCCAGAAGGAAGAAAGAAGAAATGGAAGAATAAAAACACAGAAAAAAAGTAGGAAATGGGATAAAGATATGAGGATGGGGAGGAAGGAGGAGGGAGGTAAGTATAAATGGTGAAGGAGAGAAAGTGAGGAATGGGGACACTGGGCAAATTCTAGTACAAATGGTTAATCTATTGTGCCTGGGAATATCCACATAGATATTATTTGTTTGTTTGTTTTTCTTGAGACTCTTGAATATGCATGCATGATTACTTATAGAAATGTTTTATATAGTAACCAAAATCTAACACTTCCCGGAAAGTTTTAGTAGATTAAGAATTTTAGGAATTTTTCCAACATTAAAATGACTAAATCCAACTATCTACAACAAAGCAACAATTGTAATTTTATTAGGCTAAAATAGAAAGCCATTAAGAACAAACTTTTTAAGACTGGGTTTGTATAAAGTTTAAAATAGACAAAACTACATTGAAATTTTTAGATTGATATATGTCTTTTTTAAAGATAATATTAATGCAAGATAATATTTGTTTACTAATAGCAATATATAATGACAGCATCAATAATGATCATTTCAAATCTCATTTCAAACTAACCTCTATTAAAAGATAATATAAAGAATAATTGCTAACACTTAGTTATAACTATAACAATAAATATGTGCCATTCTTCATATATAACTTTATTTGCTTTTTATCATATGTCATAAAGTTTGCTGTTAAGGATTAACAAAAGGTTAGTCCATCTTCTGCTAAGCATGAACTTTCCCAGGAGTGCTGATTGTGATCCACACTCCCTGACATGACTAGAGGCTAGGAAACCTTTTTACTCTTCACTGGCAATTTTTTTTCATTACACAACTGAAGCAGTGAAAGAGTAGTGATTATTAAATTAGCAGTCATTATAACAATAAATATAGAAAGATTACTGCATTACCAACATTCAACCTTTAAAGAGAACAAAATGTCAATACATGAAAAAAGCAAACATAATAATAGGGGTTGTGTCTCAGAATTTAGAAGAACATTATCTCTTTTTAAATTCTTCCTATTGTGATATTGAGGTATGAGAATTTGGAATGTCATTTTTTTGCACTATGATAACTCTGGGGCCTTAACTTAGAGTTACTTAAAACATAAACTAGTACCACACTCATTGCTTCTTTGGGCATCAGCAACATATGAGGAACATTTGTTCTTGGGTGACAAGTATAAAATAGAAGATTCTTAAACATTGATAAGTTCACCATAGATTCTCTATCTTTCTGTTTCCAATACAAAGACCCATCATGTGGATCTCTCCTCCTGTGTTATATGATCACAGTCTTCTATTGCTGTAGTTGACAAAATGTAAACATCTGACCACAAAAAAAAAAAAAAATCTACAGAACTTTTTCTATTTGGACTTGTTACTGCATCATACTTTACCTCTTGTCAGGTGGCATTAGGGTGGTTTATAGGTACTATTGTCATTCAGCTAAGAAAAAACTTTCAATTTATATTTAAATGAAATACAGTTCTGTAGTTTACCATCATATCTAAATGTGTCTTACTTAAAGACATTGTTACAGAAATAATTTCCCAGAAAGCTCCTAACTCAAATTTGAATGCAAAGGACAAAGTTGCAGGGACAGAAGCTATTTTCTAAAATGAATGTATTCTACAAAGAACAACACTCACATTGTCACTGAGGAAGACATTGAATTTAAGTATTCAGAGATAGATACACCCACGAAACCACAAGCAATAGATAATCCCATAGCAATCTTATTTGTATTTCTACCCTTGATAAGCCATGCTTATGATTCTTATCCTCTGTATAGTTATTGTTAACTCTTCTGCTATTTAAATTCTTTTTACTGTTTTTTTTTTGATAAATAGAAAATAAAGAAGGAAGAAAAAAAAAAGAAAAAACCAAAAACAAATACAAAGGGAAACATGCATATACTACCACCCAAAATAATAGGCAATAACAATGTGGTCATTGATATTAATGGACTCAATTGACCTATAAAAAGACAAATGGAGCAATAAAAAAATCCAACTTTCTGCTGCACTCAAGAGACACACCTCATCTTCAAAAACATATACTGATTCAGAGAAAAGGGTTGGAAAAAGACTTTCCCATCAAATGAAGCTAAGAAACAAGATGGCATAGAAGTCCTAATAGCTAACAAAATAGACTGAAAACTGAAAACAAAATCAAACAAAAGAGACTAGAGTGAATGTTACTTATACACATAAAAAAATCCATCAAGATAAAGTCTCAATAGTGAACATTTGTGCTCACAACACAAAAGAACCTATGTATGAAAAATATATCACTAAAGATTAAATCTCATATTGAACCCCATACATTAATAGTGGTAGCCATCAATACCCTACTCTTATTAAAGGATACTACGTCTATCAAACAGAAAGGCAACAGAGAAATAAAGGGCCAACAGATGTTATGACCCAAATGAATGTAATAGATATATACACAACTTTCTACCCTAATAAAAAAGAATATACCCTTTTATCTGCACCCATGGAACTTTCTCTAAAACTAACCATACACTGTCATAAAGCAAATATTAATGGGTACAAAAATGGGAATAACTCTCTGTATCCTGTCAGACCACCATGGTTTAAAGTTAGAGCTCAATAATAATAAAAAACACAGAAAGCCTACAAATTTATGGAAAGAGAACATCTCTTAAATGAACCACTTCTGGCTTAAGGAAGTAGTAAAAATATCAGAAATTTCCTAGAATTCGATAAAAATGAATCAAAAACATGCCCAAACTTATTAGATAAAATGAAAGCAATGGTAAGAGGAAAATTCATAGCACTAGATGAAAAATCTAGAGAAATCCAACACATGAAACTTAACAACACAGCTGAATGCTATAGAGTAATTAGAACCAAACTGACCTATAAGAAGTAGAAGGCAGAAAATTATCAAACTCAGGGATGAAATTAATAAAACTGAAACAAAAAGAACAACACAAAGAATCAACAAATTAAAGAGTTGGTTCTTTGAGAAAGTTAACAAGACAGATAAAACCTTATCTAAACTAAAAAAAAGGTAGAGCATTAAAATTAACTGAATCAACAATAAAAAATTATAAAAAATAGATACCCAGGAAATCCAGAGAATCATTAGGTCATACTTCAAAAATTTATATTTCACTAAATAGGAAAATCTAAAAGAAATGGACAGCTTTCTAGATAGGTACTGCTTACCAAAATTAAATCAAGACCACATAAATGATCTAAATAGACCTACAACCTCCAAAGAAATTTAAGTTGTTTTTAAAAGTTTCCCAGGCAAAAATCCCAGATGGTTTCAGGACAGACTTCTATGAGACATTCAAAGAAGAAATAATACCAATACTCCTCAAACTGTTCTATACAATACAAACCAAAGAAATATTGTAAAACTGTTTTTATTAGGCTATAGTCATCCTGATACCTAATCCACTCAAAGATACAACAAAAAAAGAATAAGAACCAATCTTCCTCATGAACATTGATACAAAACTACTCAGTGAAATACAGGCAAACTGAATTCAAGGACATATTAAAAAAATTATTCACCATAATCAAGTAGGCTTTATCTTAGTAATGTAGGGATGGTTCAACATACAAACATAGGTCAATATCACCCATGATATAAGGAACATGAAAAAAAGAAATATGATCATCTCCTTAGATGTTGAAAAAGGCTTTGACAAAGTCCAACACTCCTTCATGATAAAAGTCATGAAGAGATTAGGAATACAGAGAAAATGCCTCAATATACAGCAAGCTGACAGGCAACATCAAACTAAATGAAGAGAAACTTAAAGCAAGTCCACTAAAATCAGAACAAGACAAAGCTGTTCTCTCTCATTTTATCTATTCAATATATTTCTAGAAGTTTAAGCTAAAGCAATAAGAGAACAAAAGTAGATTAATGGAGTACAAATTCAAAAGGAATACATCAAACAATCTTTATTTGCAGATGATATGATAGTATACATAAGTGATCCCCAAAATTATAACAGGAAACTCTTACAGTTGAAACACTTTCAACAATGTAACAAGGGTCAAGACTTATTAAAAAAATAGATCTTCTATGATTAAAGGGCTGAAAAGGATATCAGGAACCATCACCCATTATGATAGCTGCAAATAGCATTAAATATTGTGTAGTAACCCTAACCAAAGAACTGACAAACTTGTTTGACAAGAACTTTAAGTCATTAAAGAAAAAAATTGAATAAGGTATCAGAAAATGTAACGATCTCCCTTGCTCCTGGGTAGGTAGGATCAATATGGTAAAAATGGAATACTTACCAAAAGTAATCTACAGATTCAATGCAATATCCTTCAAAATCCCAAGATAATTTTTACATACCCTGAAAAAACAATACTCAACTTTACATAGAATAACAAGAAACCTAGTTTGCCAAAACCATCCTGTTCAATAATAGAACTTCAAGAGAAAAACCATGCCTGACTTCAAGCTATACGATAGAGCTACAGTAGTAAAAATAACCTAATACTGGCATAAAAACAGGCTTGTATATCAATGAAATTAAATCAAAGACTCCAACCTTAATTCACAAAGCTATGAACATCTATTTTTTTGACAAAGATGCCAAAAACATACAATGAAAAAAGGATAACATCTTCAACAAATGGTGCTGGCATAACTTCTAAATACTATTATTTAGAAGAATGTAAATAAACCCATATTTATTCACTCTGCACAAAATTTAAATCCATGTGAATTGGATCAAAAACCTCAACATAAACCCAGCTACACTGAACTTAAGAGGAGCAAAATTGCTGAAAGTACCCTTCAATGCACTGGCACAGGTGATCACTTCCTACATGTAACACCAGTAGTACAGACACTAAGAACAACAATTAAGTTTCTGTAAGGCAAAAGAAACAGTCAATAATACAAAATGTCAGCCTAAATAATGGGAAAAAAATCTTCACCAACCCTACATCTGACAGAGGACTGCCCTCTAAAATATTTAGAAAACACAAGAATCTAAAGACAAAATCTCTATCCAATTAAAAATAGAGTTCAGAGCTAAAAAGGGAATTTTCATCAGAATAATTACAAATGGCTAAAAGACACTTTAAAAATTGCTCAACATCTTTTGCCATCAAAGAAGTACAAATCAAAACAACTCTGACACATCATCTTAGAACTTTCAAAATGACTAAAATCAAAAACACTGATGACAGCCTATTCTGAAAGGGATGTGGAGTAAGGAAAATACTCCTTCATTGCTGGTAGAATTGTAAACTTGTACAGCTACTTTAGAAATAATATGGAGGTTCCTCAGAAAACTGGAATCAATCTTCCTAATGATCTAGCTATACCACTATTGAGTTTATACCCAAAGGATGCACATTCTTACATGAAGGATATTAGCTCATCTATGTTTATAGCAGCATTATTTGTAATAGCCAGAACCTGTAAACACTCTAGATGCCCCTCAAGTGAAGAATGAATTAACAAATTGTGGTACATTTACAGAATAGAGTACTACTTACTAGTTTTTTAAAAAATGCAATGTGCTGAAATTTGCAGGCATATGAATGTATTTGAAGAGAATCATTCTAAGTGAGGTAACACAAACCAGGAACGATAGATGTGGTGTGATCTCACTCATAGTGTATTTTAGACATAAAGTAAAGAATATTCAGGCTGCAAACCACAACCCCTGAACAGCTAGGTAACAGAAAGAATTTAAGACAGACATTCAGGGATCCTCCTGGGAGAAGAAATACAGAAGAAGTTCTCAGTAAATTGGAATCATAATGAAGAGAAAGCAAGGAGATGAGGGAACAAATCATGAGAGAAAAACATGGCTGAGTGAGAAGAGCAACAGAGTAGGAGAAAAAATAAATGGATATTTTGATAGATTGAATCACTGTGTGGTTAGAAAGAAACCTGGTGCTAAGGAAACCTTCAAAAACCTCCAAGGTGTCCCTGGATAGAACTCCAAGCAATAATAGAGAGGGTGCCTCAGCAGGACTTTTACTATAATCAAATGAACGATCACTCTAGTTTTCATTATATAATCTTTATCCGGCAAAAAGTAGAGGCAGAAACAGAGATCCAGTGCTCAGCACCAGGTTCATCTCCCATTCCAGCTGAGAGAGAGGAGAGAGTTTATGAACAAAGGGATCAGAATCAGTTCTCTTTTCTCCTATACTCTTTGACCCACAGAAATGGGATGAGGGACTGGGACCTACCTCACCTGGATATGTCAGACAGAACTGACCCACCTTTGGACTCCTTGCATTCCTTGTGGAATAGATGGGGGATAAGATGTGAGGATACTGAAGAAGTGCTGGGAAGAACTGGGAGTGGGGAAGGAAGGGGGATTAGTGGTGAATATGAAAAAAAATCTTTGTAATTAAAAACAAAAAATAGGAATGTTGCATTACAATAGATACGTTTAAAATTTAAAAGTAGTAAACTAATTTTAGAAAGTTAAAATTCTAAATTATATTTAAATGTTATTATTTCATGTTTTGAAGATTATTGTTCTTTATTTTAAATTTAGCTTCCATGTGCATATTAAAAATAAAATAATTCTAATATCCCAAAAAGAACATTAGATATCTATGTTTGGTTTGTATATAAATTTAAAGTGTCAATTTAAGACTTGTGTGGCCAATGATTCCTTGGCAATATAAAGAAGCTTAGTCTTGATTCATGTGACAGAATGAATGATTCTGCAATATGTTTTTGCTAATCAAGAGACATTTTTAAACACTTCCATACAATTCTTTATTATTTGACAATCTCAAAGTCATGTTTCAGAATAGAAAAAATAAAGTTTTGCCTTGGGCTCTGGTTGTTGGCGAAACTACTTAGAAGAGAAATGAGAAAGGTTTACAAGCTGACAGAAATGTGGTCAATGTTGACTGTAATAATGGGTATATTATACATATATGTTTATACATACACATATGTGCTTTATATATATATATTTGCTAAATCTTACCAAAATACAGACTAAAAATTGTACTTTTATTACAGAAAAAAATATACTTCAAATGATTACTTTTAAAAATCTGTTCACTGGCCACATGTGGTGGCTCAAGCCTCTAATGCAGAGGTCTATAAAGTGAGTTCCAGAACTGCTAAAAAGCTCTCTCTTGAAAAATAACAGCATACACACACACAACACACACTAGAGAGAGAGAGACAGCAGACAAAAAGATACTCAATCTGTTCCCTGACAAAGGTTTTCCTTTTTTTTTTAAAGCCAAAACTGTTACTTGTACTTATAAAGTAATATAAGATGCTCTTCTTGCCTCTGAGGTTTGTATCTCATTCATAGATTGGGAACAGTAACATTGTTTGCCACATTGTTGAGTAGGAGTATTGGAAGTTTCATCTATCAAAGTGTTCTCTTTAAACTCTCCCATTGAGGTCTCCATAGCACCCTTCTCATTTTGAGGATCTTGAGGTGTATTATGGACATCTGTTGTACTTGCACCTGTAATATCTTGACAATTATGCTGAAGCTTCTCCCTCCATCCTATATTTTATTATCCTAGTGTCTGCTTTATTGAGACCCCTTGCCTCTATTTTCAGGCTGCAGTATGAATTCCTGTTTGTAGGAACTAGTGTCGTTAATTTTAGCTTTCAGTAGTTTACTGACAAGACTATTTAAACAATATTGAATTCATAGTCTCCACTAGACATGACAGATACTACCCCAAGGTATCTTGGGCAAGTCATGCAAAAGGTCAAATTTAAATGCATTTCTTTACCACATCTTATTTTGCTCTTCCAAGCGCCAGACCCAATTATTCCTATTTTGAATGTCAGTGTCTTCATCAGCATTGAACAGCATAATGCACAATATACTTAGGTGACAATTTTTAGCTGGCAGCAGATCTGATTAATGAGGCAAGTCTGAAATTAACTTTTCCTCATGCCAAGTCAATTTCCCAAGTCATGTAAAATTCCCTTTGTTATGTCAGTCGTTAACATCTTCACCACCAGTAACTGTTGAAAAGCAATGCATTTTCCCTGTACTGGCATCCATCCATGTCTTATTACCCCATAAATACAATGTAATGTAATTTGATAGTAACACAGATAAATTGGTTGGTTTAGGGTGCTTTTTATTCAATACAATATTTTCTGATTACAAATTGACTATACATATATACAAATAGATACACTATGTTTAAAACTGCAAAAGATTCAAACTGATGACCAAATGAGAACACACTAAAACAGAAATCTGTGGCACGTAATTCCTAGGAATGGCAGCAATGCCATATGCTTTTGAAAATATAATCAGCCATGTAACCAAAGACAGAACACCTTCCCATGTGAAATTAATTGTCCAAAGTAACTCCATTCCCCATATTGAAATTGGTTTCAGAGCTCAAAAACAAACATATATTCTAATTCTTTCTATTCTCTTTATTCTCTATCTATATTTAAGAAAATTCAACTGGCTCAGACTCAGAGAGCTTAAAAGCAAATGTTGCATATTATCACATAATTATAAGTTAAATAAAATTTTAATATAAATAAGTTAAAAATTTGCAAATTTGCGATGTGTTTATAATAAGTGTTAGGTGATCAAAAGCTATCAGAAATGTTAAGTCATAATTACTCTTTTATGTAACATGAAAACAGAGTTATTTCTCAGGTATCATCCTAACTAAAGACAATTAAAATAAGGTCAGTTTTACAGCCTGGGAGTAATTATTGTAATTATTACAAATCAAGTGAGAAAATTCTACGTTATTTAAATTTCCACAATCTCAGGAGAACACAGTATCAATTTTATAAGGTTAAAAGAAGAAATTGGCCATGGTGGAATGTAAGGATAATCCCCACACCTGAGAGATGAAGGTGGAGAATCACAGCTTGAGCTGCATAATGATAATATGGCAGAAATTAATTAATTAGTTAGTTTATTAATTATTTTAAAATTGTTCTTACACATAAATTGCTAAGAAAAATACTTGATCTAATGTGAAATATCTAATTTTATAGATACTAGCTGTATTTATTATGATCATCATTATCTTTTATATATGTATGTTTTCAATGTGTGTGTTTGTGTGTGTAATCTAGAGGTATGTGAGACTGAATTCCCTGACTAAATCAATAGAATTTAGTTAAGATAATATGTTACAGAATTATCTGGGATTATTATAAATTTAATTGGGGATATTCATACCCAACTGTAAAGATCCACATTTTTAATAGAAAACAAATTTAGTAAGATTGTTTAGCAAAACGATACAACCATGGCTGCAGTTCTGAAAAGTATTAAAAGGTCTTCCTTGATTGAGTCACATTTTCTATCCCAGGTGCTACTGTATTTTCAGCAGAACTCATAGTTTGCTAGTGAAGAGTATAAGAAATGTAATGGGGCATGTCACAGGGGAGAATAGAATTAGGCAGAGTATGAAGACACACTCTTCCAATCCAGAACTCAGGAGGTTGAGGCAGGATGTTGCATAGAGAGTTCTAGGTGAGCCTAAACTGCAAATATAAAAAATTATGTCTAAAAAAGAAATAAACACAAAAAAGAACAAAAAATACCAAGTAATTATTTAAATAAATAAAGACAGCCAGGGTGGCTTATCAGGTAAGAGTGTTTTCTCTACAAACCTGGATATCTGAGTTCAAGCCTCCAGAATCCAGTAAAGATAGAAGGAAAAAACAACTCCAAAAATCGTCTCCTGGTATTAGCTTGTGTGCTTTGTCACACATGTGCCAATGAGCATCAAACATACTTAAAAATACTACTACTATTACTACTACTAAACAGTCTTGAAAACAAAGAAACAGTGATGTCTGTTGAAGTTGAGTTTGATATCTGGTCACTATGAACATCAAGCTAATTCACTGAATTATATAAAGGGAAATTTACTGTTCTTCAAGGACTTGGGATATTTTATTAAGAAATTTTAACCAATATGGTACCTATGGACAATTAATGATTGTTAGCTACTTTATTATTGTTACTATGATTATTGACAATATTATAGGGATAATGCAAACAAGGACACTGCTAAATATTTCTCACTTATTGTTATGACATAGAAGTATAAATTGCTAAATTGTGAGATGAAATTAAAAATTCTCAAGTAAAAGTAAAGTCCTGAAATAGTTACTGAATACATTGGCAACCCCTCAACCATCTTTAAGGATAGAAACAGAGAAGAGAGAAAGGAGGAAGGGAGTGGAAAAAAAAAGATGAGCAACAGAGACATGTAGAGGAAGCTGGTAGTAGAAAAGAAAACATGTATGAATCAATACCATGTCAGAAAAGAATATATACATACTTATATTATTTATATATATACTTATATATGTGTGTGTTTTGATATTATATATTAAGTAAATATTTTTAAATTATATATTAAGTAAATATTTTTAAAGACTATAACTGTAAGCATAACAAGATCTTCTGTCTCCAAGTGTGCACCTTTGATCAGTTTATTCTCTTCAAGCTCATTCTTTACATTTGTGTTAAAAAGTAATATTTTCAAAAATTTCAAAAAAATATATATAATTTTTCAAGCTGGTATTTGGCCAACTGTGCTTTGCAGTGGTAAACAGTATTGTAGAATATTATTTTGATTTTTGTTAGTTTTTTTTTCTCCTGTGGAACATTTGTGACAGAGAGAATAAATAGAAGGAGAAATGTGGGAAGAAGAAAAAGAAGAAGGAGCAAGATAGTAAGGAGAGAGGGACACCAGGGACCAAGTACTCAGCCACACATTCAGTGTATGAGTGAAAGTATGATACATAGAAAAAAAAGAAAAAAAGCCTGGGGCAAAAGCTAAATGGGATAATTGAGGTCAAGAAAATCTGGCCAGCAAGAAGCCAAGCTCAGGCTAGGCATTCATAAAAAAGAATAAAACTCTGTGAGTGATTTATTCAGGAGATGGATGGCAGACAAGAGAAAAAGTAACCAACTAACCAACTACAAAACAGGACAACTATCTCATGTATTCTTAAGCATGGTGGGTATTCTAGAAATCTGGACCAGCTACAAGCCAGCTGTAATATTTGATAAGAGACTATGCAGAGTGATAATGACTCTCGTGTGATTTCTCAGCTTTTGTGTCTTTATATGCTCAAAACTATGCAAAAATATTAGTTTAACACTTGAGAAGATTGAAAAAGAGACAGAATACTAATCCATTATTCAAATCTTGATAATTGAAATTGCATGTTTTCTGTGTTTGAACATTTAGGTGATTGTATGTTAAAACAGCAAAATATCTCACTTTATACTGAGTACAGAGATATTTTTTAAATTAAAGATATTGTGACCTCCTACTTTGCCATTCATCTATGAAATGGGGTCAAAAATTTTATTCTTTTCTGAAAAACAAAATATATAGACAAAAAAATATCTGAATTGCCCTAAAATTTTGGAAAACGACTTGGCACTATTGTTCAAGAATTAGAACACTCCAAAGTCATGAAGACTGTTACCAACATGACAAGATATGCAAAGTGATACTACAGTGGATCTTTCAGATGGTAGAGGCAACCAATGGCTGTCTATTTGAACAGAAAATCCAATAAATAGGATAAAATAATGTCTGGTACTGGAAACCTAGCCAGCTCTCTGGGGCTACTGAGGTTATGTCTAGTGAAAATTACACTACTACCATTTCTCTGGGACATCATCATTTCTAGCTACATTAAAAAATACTATCCTTAGACCCCCCAAATAAATGCAGCTACAACCCTTCATGAAAGAAATTTCTTTTTACAGAAAATGGAAAGCATCACAGAAATCCGAGACTGAGTACAGTGCACAGATCATGAAATTCTGTGATGTCTAGCCTTAATGGATACATGTATACTGTACCTTCTTCATTTCTGGCTCACAGAACACAGAAGAGACAGGTCTGTAAGTACTAGAATAATAGGGATTCTCTGGTAAGAAAAGAATCTTAGAGAAATACATACATAAGTATCCAATGTTCTTCTGAATTGATTTATTTAGTGATTATAATAAACAAGGGCCTATTTAGGCCCCAAACTTGCTAAGCCACTACTTCAGGGAATCTAGCTGAGCCAGGCAACGCAGATATGGCTCTGTCACGCCTAACCCTTCTCCTTATATCCTCTTTCTTGCTAAAACTATTAGATAACATTCTTAAATCTAGCCTTCAATGTCTGTCTGTTCTATTACTTGGCTACCTCCTCCTCCAGAGACTGAGTATCAGAATCTCAAGATCAATCTATCAAAGTATAAAGTACAGCAATCAAAAGCCTTGTTTGGCTCAACTAATTAATATGCCCATTTAAAATTAACCACCTCATCTAATAAACTTTATAAACTGCCATTTGCTATGTGCCCAGTTTATCTCCTTTCTGTCCATAGTCAGTCTTCAGATTCCCTCTCAGCCCCTTCTCTTGTTTCCTGACCTTTCCCACTGTCCTCTACCTCCAGTCTTTTTCCCTCTGGGTTAAACACATCTTCCTTGAGCTGAAAACATGGTGCTGTGGGTCCTGAGCCAATACTGATCTTTACAACTTCTCTACCACTGAGTTATCTTTGCAGCCATCTTTAGAGTTCTTAATGTTAACTCTGTGTTTCACTAACTCACTCAGGATCACTGGAACTCACTCTACAGCTCAAGAAGGATGAAAGATGTGTCCTTACCTCAGCCTTCTGTGAGAAGAACATCCAGGCTGTTCTATTCAGAAATACCAAATATTGAATGAAAAACCCTAAATTCGAAACTCAGTTCACTAGTCATAGTAGTTTAAGACATTTGTATCATTTTTGACCTGATATTCATGCAGCAGTGGTGAATTTTCTTCCAGTATAGGGAAATTCAGAGAGATATTATATATAGAACAATTCATGAATTTCTTTTTTATACAAATATTTTTATTTATTATTTGGTGATTTTACATCATGCACCCCATCAAACTCAGTTATCAGTCCTCTCAGTTTCATACCCATTCTTATAATCTCCCCAGTTACTAAAAAGCCCACTCATGCTGCTCATTTACTTATTGTAGCATAAGTAAACTCCCTGTGGCCAGCCCCTTAAACAAAAGTCCTTTCTCACCTGCAACTCTGCCAGAGTTCGTCAATGCATAAATAAGCAAAGCACTGTGTCATTTAGCTATATTCTAGCCTTGAGCTCTTGTTTACAATGACATCTTTTTTTTTTCTTAATACACTAATGAAGGACTGGAGAGATGGCTCAGCAGTTAAACCTACTAACGAGTGAGTATATCCCCTCTTTATCTTTCTGGGTTTGTGATACCTCACTCAGGAGGATATTCTCCAATTCCATTTATTTGCCTGTGAATTTTAGGATATCCTTTTTCTTACTGCTCAGTAGTACTCCACTGTGTAGATGTACAGGTGACCACTTCCTAAATATAACACCAGTAGCACAGACAATAAGAACAACAATCAATAAGTGGGACCTCCTGAAACTGAGAAGCTTATGTAAGGCCAAAGACACAGTCAATAAAACAAAACAACAGCCTACAGAATGGAAAAAGATTTTTACCAACCCTACAAGTGACAGAGGATTTAACTCTAAAATATATAGAGAACACAAGAAAATAGAGCCCAATTTCCTAAATAATCCAATTAAAAATGGGGTTCAGAACTGAAAAGAGAATTTTCGGCAGAAAAATTACAAATGGCTGAAAGGTACTTGAAAAAGTGTTCAACATCTTTAGCCATCAGAGAAATGCAAATCAAAACAACTTTGAGATACCACCTTACACCTGTCAGAATGGCTAAGATTAAAAACACAGATGACAGCCTATGCTGGGAAACACTCATTCATTGTTGGTGGGAGTGTAAGGTTGTTCAGCCACTCTGAAGTGCAGTATGGTGGATTCTCAGAAAACTGGGAATCAGTCACCCCAAGGATCCAGCAATATCAATTTTTGGCATATTCCCTAAAGATTTTGACTCACACCTCAAAAGCATTAGCTCAACTATGTTCATAATAGCATTATTAGTAATAGCAAGAACCAAGAAACAACCTAGATGCCCCTCAAGTGATGAGTAGATAAACTTTATGAGTTTCTAATTCAAGATGAATATGAAATTACTTCCCAGTCCCATTGTAAGCTTCATGTGTTTGTTAAACCAATTCCACTTGAGACAAAGACTTGCCTAAAAGCTAACTTGTGATTATGAAGAGAAATTGTCCCAAATCCTGGTTGGGAAAAGAAGAAACAATAAGTACTTTCTGTCAATTGGCAGGCAACGATTCTGTTCTGGGACCCAATAAAGACAGAAATTCAAGTTTTGGATTATAATGTTAACACTTTCTTTTTTCCTGAAGATTAAAAATTCTAATCAAAAACAAATTGTAACAATACTCACCTTGCAACCACCTAGAATAGAGGGAGATTCCTGGCTACACAGAAATTCCTCTATTTCCCCTTCCCTATATATCAGTACTTGAAACCCCTCACATGTGCATTTTGCACCATTCATATTCTCTTAATAGTTTGGGTAACCTGTGTTATTAGGTATACTAGAATTTATTGGCATAAAAAGTAAGACACGACCATCTTTCACTTTTAGCAAACACTTCATTAATTGCTTTGGTATTTGAAGACAACCTAATAAAGCATATCCTTACCAAGTGTTTCTTCAGTAATTACTGTTGGTGTTGGCAGATCCAGATTGCCCTCATGCTTGCATTTCAAATGTCTAACAGAGAAAGTTGAAGAACCAGAACTAGCCATTTTTTCTCTTTCCAAATTGGGGAGATATTAATTCAACTCAGATGTTCATTCAGTCTGGCAATCACCCAGGCTAAATATGTCTTTCCTACATTTGGTGATAAATCTTCTGAAATCAGGTTGGACAGGAGAACAAAAGAGCCAATAAGAGAATCAATACAGTAATTTTCCAAGACAACACCTACCCTTCAAAAAACTGCTTTCCTTAATGAGAATATCTTGTATGCTTGACAGCTGTTATCATTGTCTTTGCCTGGAATTCTTCAGGAAGTATTTGTGTTAGATATATATCCATGGGGCTGGAGAGATGGCTCAGCGGTTAAGAGCACCGTCTGCTCTTCCAGAGGACCCGGGTTCGATTCTCAGCACCCACATGGCAGCTAACAACTGTCTGTAGTTCCAGTTCCAGGAAAACACCAAGGCAAATAAATAAATAAATAAATAAAGTTTAAAAAAAAAAAAAGATATATATTCATTATTGATGTGTTCACTATATTTAAGGAACACATACATTTCTCTCCTCAGATAAGTTGTGTTGAAGTGCAGTTTCTCAGAACATACCAGTTTTATTTTATTTGTATTTTGTTTTTTTTTGTTTTTTTTTGGGGGGGGTACTAATTTCACATGCAAAAGGGACATGAAAAGAAGAAATTTGAAATTCAAAGTCTATATAAACCTTTCTGTTTATTTCTTTGATCAATATTTGACTTTAAATGAGCAATGTGTGATTGCTAGGAGGCAACAAAGGGGTAGCCGAGTTCCTGGATGCACAGCTAACTGGTGAGAGGTCATGAGATGATGACTGGCATCATAGCACTGCCACATCATGCGAGCTGTTGACCCTCTGAACACATAGCTGATTAAGAGCCCTGAGACAAACAACCCACTAGGAGTCGACCAAGAGTGAATTGAGGAAACAACAGGCAAACACCAGTGCAAGAATACATACAATAGTACAAAGGTCAACAAGACACCACCAGAAGAAGCAAGTGGTTCTATAGCTTCAAGACCTGAACATTACAATGAAGAGGGAACAGAAGAAAATAACTTTAAAAAAAGGTTTATGAAACTAATAGAAGTATTAAAAGAGGATATAAAAACCTCCCTTAAAGAAATAGAAGAAAATACAAAGAGAAAATTAGAAGAAAAGAGCAAAGCCCTGAAAGAAAATAAAGAAAACCAAGAAAAAGAAAACAAACAGGTGAAAGAAATTTACCAGGAATTAAAAATTGAAATAGGAGAAATAAAAAAGGCACAAGCAAGACAAAGCTAGAAATAGAAAAATCTCAAAAAAGGACCTGAAATCACAGATTCAAGCGTAACCAACAGAATCCAAGAGATGGAAGAGAAAATCTGTGGGGCATAAGACTCAATAGAGGAAATAAATACATCAGTTAAATAAAACACTAAAACCAGAAATGGCATAACACAAAATGTCCAGGAAATCTGGGACATCATGAAAAACCCAAACCCGAGAATAATTGGAACTGAAGAAGAAGAAAATCAGCTCAAAGGCAAAGAAAATATAATCAACTAAATCATAGAAGAAAACTTTTACAACCTAAAGATGAAAATGCTTATAAAGATACAGCAAGCCTACAGAATACCAAATAAATTAGACCCACATACAAAGTCTTCCTGTCATTTAATAATCAAGCCACTAAATCTACAGAATAAAAAAAAAATACTAAGAGCTGCAAAAGAAAATGGCCAAATCACATATAAGGCAGATCCATCAGAATAACATCTGAAAATTCAATAGAAACAATCAAAGCAAGAAGGTCCTGGTTAGACATTATACAGACACTAAAAGTGAATGGATGCCAACCTAGACTACTGTACCCAGATAAACTATCAATCAACAAAGATGGAGTAAACAAGATATTTAATGACATAGCCAAATTT
>PVIH01010543.1:58924-74821 GCA_004025045.1 Sigmodon hispidus
AAAAAAAAAAAAAAAAAAAAAAAAAAAAAAAAAAAAAAAAAAAAAAAAAAAAAAAAAAAAAAAAAAAAAAAAAAAAAAAAAAAAAAAAAAAAAAAAAAAAAAAAAAAAAAAAAAAAAAAAAAAAAAAAAAAAAAAAAAAAAAAAAAAAAAAAAAAAAAAAAAAAAAAAAACTTAGAGAACTTTCCAACCTAAGAAAACAAGAAAAAACAATGTAACTACCAAAAAACGACAGAAAATGTTGATCATTGGTCATTAGTATCTCTTAATATCAATGTACTCAATTCACCAATGAAAAGACACACCAAGCACAATGGATATAGAAACAGAAATCACCCTTCTGCTGCACACAACAAACACACCTCAACGTTCAAGACAGACACAGGCTCAGAGCAAAAGGTTGGGAAAAGACTTTCTAATTAAATGGCCCGAAGGAAAAAGCTGGTATAGACATTCTGCTATCTAACAAAATAAATTTTAAACTAAAATAAATAAAAAGAGACCAGGATAGGTTACTATATTCATCTCAGGAAAAATCCACCAAGACAAAATTTCAACCCTGAATATCTATGCCCCTAGCACAAGGGCACCTACATAGTTAAAAGAAACAGTACTCCAGCGTAAAACTCATATCAAAGAGGTTGGGGGGAGAAAACTGGATCTGCCAGGAATGGAGGCTGATCTAAGCAATATTGGGACAACAAGACCTTGGGACTAACTGCTGCTTGCCCAGAGAGGGCATGGGGAGTTGTGGAGAAGAGAGAATGACCTGATGTGGTGGGAGGGGGAAGGGACCTTGAATAAAAATATACAAGGATAAAAAGTGTGACTTCTTTGTTCATAATAATAAAATAAAAATTAAAAAAAAAGAATCTAGTTGGGAATAAGCCTAAGCTAAGGCCAAGATTTTATAATTAATAAAAAGTCTCTATGGCATAAAAAAAAAAAATCCTAACACACTAATAGCGGGAGAGTTCAATACCCACTTTCACCCATGGATAGGTCAACCAGATATAAAGTCAACAGAGAAATAATGGATCTAATAGAAGTTATGACCCAAATGGACTTAGTAGATATATACTGAACCCTCCACCCAAACAAAAAAAAGTACACATTTCTCAGTACCCCATGGAACTTTCTCAAAAATTTACCACCTACTAGGTCGTAAATCAAATATCAACAGGTACAAAAAAAGTTAGTATACCAACTTACAATATATCAGACCACTATGCTCAAAAGTTAGAGTTCAACAATATCAATAATCAAAGAAAGCATACCAACTCATGCAAACTAAATATCACTCAACTGATCAACCTCTGGGTTAAGGAAGAAATTAAGAAAGAAATCAAAGACTTCCTAGAATTTAATGAAAATGAATGCACAACATACCCAAACTTATGGCATGTAATGAAAGCAGTCTTAAGTGGAAAATTCATAGGACTAGATGCATATATGAAAAATGTAGAGAAATCCCATACAAGAGAACTAGCAGCACAGCTAACGCCCTAGAATAATTAGAAGCAAACTAACCTAAAAAGAGTAGATGGCAGAAAATAATCAGACTTGGAGCTGAAATCAACACAATTGAAGCAAAAAGAACAATATAAAGAATCAATAAATCAAAGAGTTGGTTCTTTGAGAAAGTAAACAAGATAGATAAACTCTTGTCCAAAATAACCAAAAAACAGAAAGAAAGAGTATCTAAATTAACAAAATCAGAAATGAAAAGCTAGAGATAACCATAGACCACCAAGAAATCCAGAGAATTGTAAGGTCATACTTTAGAAATCTATACTCCAAAAAACTAGAAAACCTAGAAGAAATGGACAGATTTCTGGACTAGAACCACTTATCAAAATTAAATCAAGATCAGATTAAAGTCTTCAACAGTCCTATAACACCAAAGGAAATTGAAGCTGTCAATAAAAGTCTTCCAAATTGCAAAAGACCAGGCCTAGATGGGTTCAGTGCAGAGTTCTAGCAGATATTTAAAGAAGAGCTAATACCAATTTTCCTCAAACTGTTCCACACAGTACAATCTCAAGGAATATTGCCCAACTCTCTTTATGAGGCCACTAATACCCTAACATCCAAGTCACACAAAGATGCAACAAAGAAAGAGAATAACAGACCTATTTCCCTCATGAACATTGATGCAAAAATTCTCAACAAAATTAAGGCAATCTGAATCCAACAACATGTAAAAGAAAAGAAGAAAGAATGGCCTGATATGATGGGAGGGGGAAGGGACCTTGAATAAGGATATACAAGGTTAGAAAGTGTGACTTCTTTGTTCATAATAATAATAATAATAATAAAGAAAAAAGATCATTCACCTTGATCAATAGGCTTAATCCCAGAAATGCAGGAATGGTTCAACATGCAGAAAATTGTAATGACATTCATCATATAAACAAATTGCAGAAAAAAAAACCCACATGATCATCTTCTTAGATGGAGAAAAAGCCTTTGACATAATCCAACACTCCTTTAAGATAAAATTCATGAAAAGATCAGTAATACAGGGAAATACCTAAATATAATATGGACAATTTATAAAAAGGTGACAGCCAAAATCAAACTAAATGGAGAAATAAAAACACAATGCAATCCCACAAAAATCAGAAAGTAGACAAATCTCTTGCCTCTCCTCTTATCAACATAGTTCGGGAAGTTTTAGCTAAAGCAATTAGAGAACAAAAGGAGATTAAGGGGATAAAAATTAGAAAAGAAGAAGTGAAACTATCATGATTTGCAGATGATATGATTGTATACATAAGTGACCCACAAAATTCTACCTGGGAACTCCTAGAGCTGAAACACCTTCAGCAATGTAGCAGAATATAGGATTAATTAAAAAAAAAATCAGTAGCCCTTCTTTTTTTCTTCTTATTTTTTATTATGAATAAAGTCACATTTTCTATCCATTTATATCCTTGTTCAAGGTCCCTCACCCCTCCCACACCCTCCAGTCACTCTCTCTTCTTCACATCTCCCCATTTCCTCCCCAGAAAGAGCAGGAGGTCCCAAGGTCCGAATGTCCTAATATGACTGAGTCAGGTGTTTCTCTAGAGGGAATGGTATCCAAGGTGGCAGTCCAAGGTGTCCCAGATCCCAAGCTGTTCAGTGGTTGTAGTGTGCAGCGTGGACATGCTTTACTTTTGTTGTTTTGTTGTTGTTGTTTAAAGTCCATGAATGAGTTTGTACATCACTCTCCTATCCTTGTGGGTTAGTGATACCTCCATAGCCGTTCTATACACTAAAGATGAAAGGACTGAAAAAGAAACAATAGAAACATCACCCTTTATAATAGCTGAAAATACCATTGAATACCTCAGTATCAGATCTGTTTGACAAAAAATTAAATCACTGAAAAAAGAAATTGAAGAGGATACCAGAAAATGGAAAGATCTCCCATGTTCCTTGGATAGGTAGGATTGACATAGTGAAAATGATAATCTTAACAAAAGCAATCTAAAAATTCAATTCAATTCTCCTGAAAATCTCAACACAATTTTTTACAGACCTTCAAAGAATAGTATTCAATTTTATTTGGAATAACAGGAAAACAAGGATAGCCAAAACAATTTTGCTCAAGAAAAGAACCTCAGGAGACAACACCATCCTCAACTTCAAGTATACTATAGAGCTACAGTACTAAAAATGGCTTGGTACTGGCATAAAAACATACTTGAGAATCAATGGAATCATATTGAACACCCAGACATTACCCCAAAAACATGAACACCTGATTTTTGACAAAGAGGCCCAAAATATTTATTGGAAATAAGATAGTATCTTTAACAAATGGTGTTGGCATAGCTAGATGGTAGTGTGTAGAAAGATGCAAATAAGTTCAAGCCTATCACCCTTCACAAAACTCTAATATAAGTGCATCGAAGACCTCAACATAACACAAGCCACACTGAACTTGATAGAAAAGAAAGACTGAAATACTCTGCAAAACATTGGCACAGATCAGCACTTCCTAAATATAACACCAGTAGCACAGACAATAAGAACAACAATCAATAAGTGTGACCTCCTGAAACTGAGAATCCTTTGTAAAGCCAAGGACACAGTCAATAAGACAAAACAACAGCCTACAGAATGGGAAAAGATTTTCACCAACTCTAGAAGTGGTGAGGATTGGTCTCTAAGATATATAAAGAACTTAAGAAACTAGAGACCAAAACCTTGAATAACCCAATCAAAACAATATGGTTCAGAACTCAAACAGGGAATTCTCTGCAGAAGAATTACAAAAGGCTGAAAGGCACTTGAAAAAGTGCTCAACATCTTTAGCCATCAGAGAAATGCAAATCAACATAACTTTGAGATATCAACTTACACCTGTCAGATGGCTTAGATTAAAACACAGATGATACCCTATGCTGCAGAGATTGCAGAGCAAGGGGAACATTCCTCCATTGTTGATGGGAATGTAAGCTTATTCAGCCACTTTGGAATGCAGTATGGCAATTTCTCAGAAAAGTGGGAATCAATCTCCCCAAGGATCCAGCAATACCAGTACTGGGCATATACCCAAAAGATCCACATTCGTACTCCAAAGGCATTAGCTCAACTATGCACATAGCACCATTATATATCATAACAAGAACTTAGAAACTACCTAGATGTCCATCAACTAAAGGATGAATTAACAAACTGTGGTACATCTACACAGTGGAGTAATTCTTAACAGTAAGAAAAAATGATATCCTGAAATTTGCAAGCAAATGGATGGATTTGGAGAATATCCTTCTGAGCGATGTATCACAAACTCAGAAAGAAAAGCAGGATATGAACTCAATCATTAGTAATCTTTAAAAATAAAAAAAGCAAAGCATGTCTAAGCTGCAAACCACAGCCACTGAACAGCTTGGAATGTGAAGCACTTTGGACTGGCAACATGGAGCCCATTCCCTCCAGAGGAACATCTGAACCAGTCTTGATGCTGGAATTCAGGAAGCAGATTTGCCTGGAGTGGATGATGATCTAATCCACCTTGGGATCTTGGGACCTCCTGTACTTTCAGGAGAGGAGATAAGGAGATGGGGAGAAGAGAGACTGGGATGGGAGGGAGAAAGAAGGGAATTTGAATAAAGGGATACATGCAGAAAAAATGAGACTTTATTCATAGTAAACAAAGGTAAAAATAACAAAACAAAAATAAAAATATGAATGAAAATTCAGAGACATAAAACAATAGTTTTACTCAATGAAGAACATACAAATTGGTTATTCTAAACCAAATACTCTTCACTAAAAATATGTAACCAATATCATATAAACTTGGGAAGTTTGACATAGGAATATATTTTTGAATATAATACACATATACACATACAATAACAATATAAAAAGAAGCTATAAGTATAAGGAGGGCAAGAGGAATAAATGGAAGGATTTTAGGTTAAGTAAGGTAGAGACAAATGTAATTATATCATAATCTCAAAAATTAAAAAAAAAAAAATCCTGAACAGCTTTCGATCAGAAACACCTTGGACTGCCTCCTTGGATCCCTAACCCTAACCCTAACCTGACTCACTCTTGAGGGAGAAGGGAGAAACCTGGATCTGTCAGGATAGGAGGCTGAACTAAGCAATACTGGGACAGTGGGACCTTGGGACCGCCTGCTGCCTGCCCAGGGGGTGGATGGGGAGTTGTGGAGAAGAGAGAATGACCTGATGTGGTGGGAGGGGGATAGGACCTTGAATAAGGATGTACAAGGATAGAAAGTGTGACTTCTTTGCTCATAATAGTAATAATAATAATAATAATAATAATAATAATAATAAAAGACTAAGACTACTTCAAATGTAAGTATCCAAAAATATTAGGTATAGGTAAGACAAAATTTGAAAGAAATCAGGAAGAAATAATGTATACTTGATTGCAAATAAAATTTTACCTAAGGCTTAACTTAGTGGCAAACATGAAATACCAAAGCATATTTTGAAATGAAATTGGAACATAAATGTTGACCACAATTTTATCTCTATAGAAAATATTCCTTTGAAATTAATGGATTATAGAGGAAAATCTCAAATATAGAAACTTAAAAAAATTCTTCACTTACATTTTATTAGCTAAAGTTGTATTTACAGAAAAATGTGGAAAGCATGTCATAATTTTGTATTTGTTTTTGTTTTGTTTGCTTTTATGAGACAGGTTTCCTACACATTGCACAAGCAGAAATTCCAAAACTAAAGCACAGTATGTGTGACAAGGTGGCTTAAAATTTGAGGTTTTATTTCTCCAGGCTTTTGAGTACTAGTGTTGTATGTGAGCCAGCATTCCCCCAAAACAAAAACAATATGCCATAGAACTTTAATTGTGAATTTCATACATAGTGTCTTAATAAAATTAATGAGCCCCAGCTAGTAGCAATATTTGGGCTTTATTATTATTTTTTTCTGGAAACATTGGGATGTCATTTGGGTAATGAATCATTCCTAGCTCTTTCCTATTTGTTCTTTGCTTCAAATTATCCATGAGGTGATAGCTTTTCCCAGAATATCCTTTCAAGCAGGTTTCCAAGATACTGTGAACTGAACTTTGTGGAGGCCTAAATAAATGTTCACTTCATTATCTTGTTCCTGTCTTTTTCCTTCACAGCAACAATATGCCAAAATAGAACATTTATGATAAATAAAAAAATTAAAAAACCAGGACCATGGGATATGGCACAGTTTTCCCTTTAACTTTGAGATATATAAACTATAGTTTCTGATGAACAAAAAGATTTAAGGACCATATAAGACTCAGACATAAAAAAGTGGTAATGATAAGAATAGGCTTTGAAACCTTTCTTAAAACTAACTTCAATGTAAAATGACAAAAATATCTTATAAAAATGATTGAAATGTCCATTATTAACATGAAAATACAATAAAAGTATATACAGAGGTATCTTCAAGGAAAAATACACAACAGAATAAACTCATAAGCAAATCAACATAGATTGCAACATACTTATAAAATTATGCATGAAAAATAAGCAAGTGAACATAAAGCAATGAAAATCAAAGGAAACAAGAAAAGAGTCAATATCAAATTATTATATTAAATGTTAGCATTACTATCAATTGCCAATATTATCATTGCTATCAAATATCAATTACTATCAAAACTGTAATTATCTTAAATAACAATGTTCAAATTTTACCAAATCAAATGTTAGTTGGCAGAGAGGATAACAAAGCATGATTTAATTATTATGTCTGCTTATAGAAAATTAAATTAAAATTTAGTGATTTTTATATGTTGAAAGTAAAGGGATTGGAAAAATTATACAGCTGTTACTGTTAAAAAACAGGGATTTTTCATGGGTAGTAAACTTGTGAAGAATGTGTGAGGTTCTTGGTTTAATATCTAGAACTTTAAAAACAACAATAAAAACAAAATAAACAAATAAAAACAAGAATAATGAGAAATGGCTTTAATGTGATCTGCTAAAATGGAACTCAGAGCAAAAAATATTAAAATTGCAGGAGACAGTAACAACATAACCTAACCTGAAAGCATTTGAAATATTATTAAAAAGTATAAAATTTGAAGTCCATAAACAATTAATGTTAGGAAATTCTCTGGTAAAGATACTAGAAAGAAATTCAGCAACAACAAGAAAAAAATCTGAACATTGTGCTGAGCAAGAGGAACCATTTGACTTGTACAGAACACAATGTCTACAGATAGTAGTATCACTTTTTCTTATGTTAAAATTTAGTCTGTTTCTATAGTCATAAAGGCAGTAAGGCTATTAAATGGAACAGATACTCAGGTCAGATCAGGCTGTGTGACTGTGCTCATGTACACTATAAGTATTGGTGTAATAAAATGCTGATTGGCCAGAAGCTAGACAGAAAGTAGAGATACCAATGAGATTAGCATAATTCTGGGAAGCAGGAGAGAAGAATGGCAGATGACAGTCAGACATATCGGAAGTAAGAAGAGAATGCTGCACTGAAGAAAAATTTTCAAGCCATGTGGCTAAACATGGATAAAATTCAGTGGATAATTTAATAGTTACAATTAACAGGTAATATGCCTGATCCATAGGCCAAACAGTTTACAATTAATATAGGCCTCTGTGTGATTCTCAGGGACTAAATGGCTGTGGGATTGTCTGAATAAGATAGAGGAACTTCTAACTACTAGAGAGTCACACAAAGGAACCAGACACTCAATGATCTATAACAATATGGTCAACATGATTTTGACAAATATACAAAATTAGTACAATAGATAATGAAATAAACAAGTGTGTGCAGGATATACATTGAATTCTGGAACCAACAAAAAAGACTCATTCAGAATGGCATATAGAAAAACAGTCACAATAAAATAATGTGCTTAAGTCTAAAATGAAAAATTAAGAAAATTTTAAGAAAAATATTCAGTACCAGATATTAAACTTTTGAATACATTATCATATGAGTGATTATTAAAGGAAACAATAAATAGACTAATAAAACTCTTGAAAAAGCTAATTTATTTATGTTTATGCACATGATTGTTTTACCAACACTTATATAAGTGCACCATGTATGGGACTTGTACATAAAGACAATTCAAGATTCAAATTGCTTTTATCTAAATTTATTGGTATTTGTGATATACCATGTGGATTTTGAAAATTTAAATATGGTTCTTTCAAAATAACATTATGTGCTCTTTACTGCTGGCCTGAATTTCCAGACCTAGTGAACATTATAAAAATTAAGAATCCAAATTTTAATTTTGTAAAAACCTAAAAAAGGAAGATGTATAAAGAACCAGTTTATTCTTCCAAGAGAGTAAGGCCTCCCATAGTGAGTCAACAACTCCTGATACATTCAGTTGTGGCAGGACCAAACCCCTTCCTGTTGCATCAAGGTTGAGCAAGGCATTCTACTACAGGGAATGGGATCCAAAATGCCAGCTCATTCAACAGGGAGAAATCCTGATTCCACTGCAAGGGCCTCTCTAATAGACTAAGCTATACAACTGTCTTCCACATGCAGAGGGCCCAGTTCAATCAACTTGATTCAGTTGTCTCTGTAGATTTCCTCATCATGATCTTGAACCCCATTGCTTGTGTAATCCCTCCTCCCTCTCTATGAATACTCCCTGAGCTTGGCCTGGTTCATGGCAGTGGACTTTTCCATCAGTTACTGAATGAAGGCTCTACAATTACAGGGTATTCACCAATTTGATCACAGGAGAATGTCAGGTCAGGCGATCTCTTTACTATTGCTAGCAGTCTAAGTTAAGGTCATCCTTGGGAATTTCTGAGGATTTAACTAACACCAGGTTTTTTGTTAACTTCTTAATGTACACCTCTATCAACTTGCTTTTTCGTTGCTCTTTCACTATTTTTCACCGAGCTTGACCTTCCTATTCCCTCCTATTCTCATTCCTCATTCCATATATACTGCCCCCATTGTCCAAAGTTTACTCAAGAGATCTCATCTATTTAGCCTCCCCAGAGCAATCTTTTCTCCTCTCTTGGGGTATCCTTGTCTATCTTCTCACATGTTATGGGTTATAGTATGGTTGCCCTTTGCTTTATATCTAGTAATCTTTTATGAGTGAATACATAGTGGGTTTGTCTTTCTGAATCTCAAAAGGATTTTTTTTTCTGTTTCCATCAATGTGTTTGCAGATTTCATGATAACATTCTTTTTTAGAGTTGAGTAATACACAATTGTGAATATTACTACATTTTCTTTATCCATTTTTTGGTTGTAAAACATCTAGGATGATACCAGTCTCTGCCTATTATAAATAATGCTGCTATGAAAACAGTTGAACAAGTGTCCTTGTGGATTGATTGAACATCTTTTGGGTATATTCCCAAGAGTGACGTCATTGGGTCTTGAGGTACATTGATACTCAATTTTCTGAGAAGTTGCCATATTGATTTTCAAAGTGGATGTACAAGTTTTTGCTCTCACCAACAGTGGATGATTAGTTTTCCTTGCTCAATATGCTCTCCAATTTAAACTGTCATCTGTCATTTGGTCTTTGCCATTCTGAAAGGTGTAAAATGGTATCCCAGAGTCATTTTGATTTGCATTTCCCTGATGACTAAACATGTTGAGCAATTCTTTTTTAAATTTTTTTATTAAGAATAAAGTAATTTTTTATCTGTGTATATCCTTGTTCAAGCACTCTTCCCCCTTTTCCCAAAGGTCTCCCTTCTCTACATCTCTTTAAATGTTTTTCATTCATTTGAGATTCTTCTATTGAGAATTATCTGTTTGGATCTGTAGCCATTTTTAATTGGATTATTTGGTATTTTCATGTCTAGTTTATTATGTTATTTATATATTTTGGAGGTCAGCCCTCTGTCATTTGTGGGTCTGGAGAAGATTTTTTCCAATTCTGTAGGCTGCCATTTTGTATTATTAACACTATCCTTTGCCTTATAAAAGTTTAATTTTTTGATGTCTCATTAGTTAATAATCTGTGGTACTGGGGTTCTATTCAAAAAATGTCTGCTGTGCCAATGTTGTCAAGGTTCTTTCCCACTTTTTTAAATCATGTTCAATGTAGTTTGATTTATGTTGAGCTCTTTGATTTACTTGTACTTGAGTTTTGTGCAGTGTGATAGATAAGGATCGAATTTGCATTCTTCTACATGCAACCATCTAGGCATACCAGCACCATTAATTGAATGTGCTTTCCTTTTTAACTTGTACTGTTTTGGCTTCTTTGTCAATAATCTGGTATTCTTACTTGTGTGAATTAATGTCAGGTCTTCTATTCAACTCAATTCAATCTGTCTACAAGTTTGTTATTATATCTATACCAACTGGTATTATTATTATTATTACTATAGTTGTTTCACAGAGCTTGAAGTCAGAGATGGTGACAACTTCAGAAGTTTCAGAATTCATTGTATAGGACTTTATTATTCTTGCTTTTTTATTTCACATGAAGCTGAAATTTGTTCTTTTGAGGTCTGTGAACAATTGTGTTGGGATAGTGGTGGATATCACATTGAATCTGTAAATTGCTTTTGGTAAGATTATCACTTTCCTTATGTTGATCCTATCTATCCATGTCATGGAAGATTTTTTTCATTTTTTTATGTCTTCTTCAATTTCTTTCTCCAGAGACTTAAAGTTCTTGTTATACAGGTCTTTGTCTTGTTTGCTTAGAGTTACCCCAAGGTATTTTTTATTATTTTTGGTTATTGTAATGGGCACTATTTCTCTAATTTAATTCTCAGGCTGTTTATCATTTGTATATAGGAGAACTACCAATTTTTTTTAGTCAATTCTGTATCCTGCTACATTACTGAAGGACACCTTATAGATGACACAGTTTTTTAAATAAATATTAATAGTTGTCATAAGTTGTGTTGTGAGAAGAGATGAGTGTTCCTAGACCATTCAAAGAAACCTGTGATGTTGGATGAAGATATTGTCTTGAATAGACTGTGAATAGATGAACAGTAAGGTTTTTATTTTTCTTTTTTATTATGTATAAAGTCTCATTTTTTATGCATGTATTTCCTTGTTCAAACTCCCTTCCCCCTCCCACCCCTCCCAGTAAGAGAGAGGGACAGTAAGGCTTTAAATATATAAAACCTAACATATTGACACAAACCCTGGACATAATACATGCACACAAACAATATACACTCACATAGCTCGCACACACATTATGCAACATGTAATATGTATATATTATACATCATATATACACACATATTATATATTCACATTTTGCGTATGGATTTCATGCAAATACATACATATGTATTCTACACACATATACAATTAAAATGTACACAGACCTTGAACAAACATCCTATATATACAATATTTATACATATACATTACACATCATCACACACATACAAATTTTTACACAGATATACTCCATGCATATATGCCATGTACACATACATTGTGCACATCAAACCATGCATACACACTACACATAAATTCATCTTGCATACATAGCATACATATACACATCTTGCATACATACATCATCATATACATACACCATGCATTCATACCATAAATAAGCCTTACAGCTAAAATTAATACACATATATCATGCATACACATCAAGTATCATACAAACAATGCACACCTTATCCTACATATATTCCCATGCTCATATATTTATGAAATGCACAAACATTAAGTACAAATACATCTTTTAAACACACTGTACATAAAAGTACAAATTTGAGCATTAATACAACTGGAAAATGATTAAGATAGTGAATTGTCCCTGATATCAATCAATGTTACCAACTTGATTCTGGTATTATGAATCTGAATATAGCTAGATTTCACTCCATTTGCTCTTAAAACCTACATATGAATCAAGTGCTCCCTCTATAAAATTTTAATTTAAAACAATTTTAAAAGGTGGATTCAATTAGTCTAATAATTGAGACACTCAAAAAGAGTATTAAAATTCACTAAGTTATATCATTATATATAAATTTTAGTCATAGAGTCCATTTTTTATGAGCTTTTTCTTTTACTTCACCATGCAGGTATGATTCCATGTTCCATACCAAATAAAATTGGGTATAGTTGCACACAGTACTCTAGTACTCGTGAGGTAGCCTAGGAGATCAACAGTAAAAGTCATGCTGGGATACACATCATGTCATCAGCATGCCTGGGATTCAAGAGTCCCTGTCTCTAAGTAAAGATATGAAAAGCTGTATGACAGGTTATTGGGGAAGTACACCTGCTGTCAGGCCTGTAAATCTGAAATTAATTATGGATTGACACAGTAGAAGAAAGTAATAATTCCATGGGTTGTACCATGACCTCCACATATACAATATGAAAGTGTGCTCCACTCACATACTACAATAAAGGAGCAAAATAAAATTACAAAAATAAAGAAAAAATATCTACAAGGAAGCAAAGCATTAATAAAATCCAAACATTTTGTCTGATGTTTTCAGTTATATCTAGTGTAATGTGACTCTCCTACCTTGATGAGTTATCAGTTTCTTAGTTCTTAGTGAACTTTTACAAACCATGGGGTAAACAGTCATTCACCTGAAATAATTACTAGAAGTTCATATTTATCTAGACATTGTAGACCATTTTGAGAAACATTTTACTGGCAAAGTTTATGAATTCTCAGAAACTGAGAAACAAATGCTTTACCTTTCTTCACTCAGTTCAAAATCAGCTACCTGTAGAGTTTTTAACAAGCTGAAGCTAGTCTTATTTTATGTCTAATATTTTCATTCCTGTTAGGACTTTTACTAGTAGAAGCAGTAAATAATGCATCATCCTTTAAAAATGTTAGAATAATGTGCCTTATCAATAATGTACTGTGAACAATCCACTGTTTGGATTTAAATTTTAACTCTCATTTATTATTGACTAGTTTGGGGAAAGAAAATCAGATTATCCTTTAGTTGAATTGTCAAGAGTTTCACATAATCTCCAACCTGAATGTTTGGATAGGCAAATGGCATGACAAATGTGGAATCAGCAGTACTTATATGTAAAATGCTTCTTAAAAGTATTCAAAGTCTTGAATTTTAAGCATATACTGGTTCAGTGATCATCTATTTTTAATATGTTTAATATTGTTTTTACACTTCCCATTTGTGGAGATAACTAAAACACAAACTTTCTGCAGCTAAATGGAGTGTGTCCTTCGTTGAGCATAGAAAACTGAGTCTACAAGTTCCTCTCACTTGAGAGACACGGTTTGATCTTGCAGAAAGTATGGGTTTGTTGTTCTGCCTAATGAGAAGTGTACAAGAAGCAAGTCAACCTGTCTTTCTAAAAAACAATTTTTAATAAATATTTCTGCCCAAATATTTATCATTATAGACAAATTCAGTTTGTCTCTTCTTATTTTTTAAGTTGGTTTTTCACAGCCAAAAAGTGAAGCACAAATGCAAACAGGTTGATAATTTTGAGTGCCTTTGACTTGGATAATGCATAAAGAAATTAATTGAAATAACATCCGATGTCTGTAACCTAAACTTTAAACTTTATTGAAATTTCACTGCCCAAACACAAACCCAAGATTTTAAATTTGTCACTCTCCTCTTTTTATATTTTAATCTCCTATATCTGTTTTTTTTTTACATTTTCACAATACAAAGCAATAAGTAATAAAATATTCAGAGTTTAGTTAAAAAATTGTTATTCATAAAATGGTTTTCTACCAGTATTAAACATGAGCAAGTACTTAGAATAATTTAGCTACTATTAGTTACAAACTCATCACTGTCAAGGAGTGTTTATTATTTTCGAAGTATATTTTAAAGCTCCGAAAAGTCAAAAGATCAAACAAAAACAAAATATATTAAGGTATATTACAACACAATATGATGATCATCAAAAGTTGTATCTCTTTGATCTCTTTGAATTCTGACCCTATAGTTTTTTTCAGGTACTAAAATATACCCTCACATTGCCTGTCAACTGAAGATTTGGAGCATTGTTAGTATTTTCTCACAGCTAAATATAAACTGTAAATTACTTATTGTTGTTGGCAAATACCAGTGCACATGTTTTGTTGTTGTTGTTGTTGTTGTTGTTGCTGTTGTTGTTGTTATTTTCAATTATTTCCATTCTGCTTTGAATACTTTTATTATCACTGAACATTCTGGCCTAGGAGGGTATTAGTAGGGAAGCCTTATAATTTAGAGATATTTTGGAGAATTAATTTGTACTGTCTTGGTACATTTTGGTAAACATGTAGTGGAAGGAGAATTGTACGTAGAAAAAGATGTATTATTCTTCATGATCACTCTTCTCTGGTGATATAATGACATGTCCAGAATCATACTAATTTATGGAGAAAAAAAAGGATTTTGAGATTTACTTTCATAGAATCAAATGGATTAAAAAGTTTGTAACTTCATGTCTGAGTATAGTATGGAACCTCATCATATTTAAGGCAATTTGAGTTTTATGTGGGTATTGGAGAGAGAAAAAATGATTTTTGGATGATAGAAAAAGTTGTAGTAACGTTTACTTCACATTAGGATATTAATGGCTCCCAGGCATCAGTTAGGCATGGTGGGGAATTATTAGGTCATACCAGTAACTCAGAGTTCTCAACAAGCTCACAAACCTGCCATCTTTTGTTTTGATACACCAGGTTCCATATAGGACTATTTGGTGCTAAGTAATGCTGGATGTACTATAACAGAGACTGTAGGAAGGTCTAGCAGGCTGGTTGAGTTTACAGTCTGTAGCGGGAATCCCGGAATGTACGGTTGCTCCTTACCCAGCGCGCCCGCAGCGGCGTAAGAAGAGGCGGTCCTTGCGGCCTGAGCGTGCGCGGCGGCTCCATATGGCAGTGGCTGGGCGTGTTGCTAAAACGTTCTTTTGCTCGTGATTCTAACAAAATAAATCTTATTTAAAACATATCAATTGGTGGCGGGTTTATTCTGCGATATTTGGCGCCCTTAACGCGGGGCAAATTCCCCGAACCCCCTGAATTCCGCGCCCGCGCTCGCGGTGGAGCCGCACTGGATTTTGCGCCCGCTGCATGCTTCGGATCCCATTTGTGTGCACAGTGTTCGGCACAGCAGCCAGGAGGGAATCTGCATGCGGGAGAGCTACTGAGACCCAGTTCTGAGGGCGCACGCCTGGTAGGATTTGTGGAGGCATTTGGCAGAGAACCTCTGGGCTTACTCACCACCCCGGTTCAAGCACCATTGCTGCTACACTATGACACCTGCTGACCGTAAATCCTCATTACATCTGAGTAAGGCAAAAATTTTTTTTCTTTCTTCTAAAATGTCTGATCAGATAAATGTTCACAATTTTACTCACTTTTTCACAATGGTGATAGAGGATTATTTCCAGGATTACGCATTTGGAGGTTATCTCCATCCAGGAATCCTTTTGCTTTTCTTTGTGATAATATATTTCTTACCTAATTATTTTA